>JAJOOO010001712.1:0-143998 GCA_029582685.1 Solanum piurae
TGGTGTGAGTAGTATTATGGGATGCTACTTGCACATTGCACTAGTGTGACTTGGGGGTTGTCTTAGGTGATGGTTCCTATGTGAAGACTATGTCTTATGGTGTGCTTATGACTCTATGAATATATGTGGTTGGATTGAGGAAGGCCATATGTAAGTTCAGCTTTGGTAACCTTAAGGTGATACATTGCACCAAGTATTCCCTAAGGGTTGCTTGAGGAAAGGAGTTAAGATAAAGAGGAAGGTAATGTATTGTATGTATTAAATGCGCCTTAAATGTTATAAGTGTCTTTATGTGCTCTTATGAAAGGTTTCCATGGTTATGATGATGTATGTGGTTTATATTGTGCCTATTGTGTTAAAGGTTCATGAAGTTTCTCTAAAAAGGCATGATGAATGGTTTCCAACTAAATGTCCCTTTTAAAAGCATGTTTTTGCATGGTTATCATGCATAGTGCATTCTTGTACTAACACCATTCTTCTTCATCTTTTTACACCAAGTGTAGGTGGTGGTGGATAAAGGACCTTTCCTAGAAGTGATGAGCTTGGCTTACTATTCCCAAGTTCGGTTGTGTCCTTAAAGATTCAAGGACCTTTATGTTAGAGAGTTTCCTTAAGTTTATTGTACTAGATAGTAGTTTCTTTTGTATTGTAAGGGCCGTGTCCCTCTTGTGTTGTAGTCGTGTTTTAAGATGGCTACTTTGAGACGTAGTATTCCGATTTTGTATTAAAGGTTTAAATGAGGTGACTTTCTAAGTCTTGTGTTATATTATAAAAAGTTTTAAATTTTCCGCTATTTTTCTATGATAATGCTATGACGAATGCTAAGGGCTTGTATAAGACCTCCGAGAGATCGAATACGCCGGTAACGACTAGGGGGTACTCTCGGGTCATTACAAGGGATATAAGAACAACTATGTACCCTCACCCAATTAACTCTAATTAGCGTGAATTTAAGAAATGTAGCTCAACCTAGCAAAGGGAAAGTTGAAGCCTACATTTAGACTAATAACGTGCACTCCAAAAGAAAATGTTGGAGCTTTCTCTTTTTAAAGGGCCTTAGAACGCTGCCATGCTTTAAAAAAATAGGATCACAATGTCAATGATTATTTCAATACTTAGAAGACATAAAACCCAAAACTGACCAATTTTTCAATTAAATGGGAATCATGGGACCCGTGGTAGAATTTCTGGAATTTACTCCATCAGAAGATTCTAAATAGTACCCTGAACTTGTGTTAAAAAATGGAACACAATTCAGGGTTCGGAATAGTGGACAATCATCACATGAAAATAATTTATGAACTAAGAACCATAAATAAGCTAAGGAATTAAGCTTAACACTTGAATTTACCACAAATAGAGGTTACCAAAAAATTCCGGCTCATTCCACAGAGAAGCCACTATAATTTTGGACGCAGAAGACTTCATATCATCCATTTCAAAGCTAAAATGAGAGATATTACCCTTTGAAGTTTCCATAGAAAGCTGAAATCATATCTGGTCGGTATATAAAAGACTAGTCTAAATAAGGTCAACCCTTATTCGTGATTTCGACCAAAGGACTCATGGTCAGAAAGCACCAAGGGGCAGGCCTTCGAGAACATAACTAAGGGGCCCACAAATGCAAAGGGTAAATCACCTACACCAGCTGATGCACATCAACTGGTTTTGTCAAGTTTAAACCTCTGACGGGGTGTTCTGAATTAGTTCTTAACCCAGTGCACACAAGCGACATATGTAACCCTACAAATTTGATATTCCAGACTCAACACAGTAGTCAAAATTATCATAGAAGTTCATCTAAACAGTGGGTCCCACCCAAACTATATTTCAATTCAAAATCAATAAGGGGATCAAAATTAGCCCAAAGCATCTGTATCTACACGAAGGGTTTTTCTCGACCAAACTAGACATTCTAGAGGTAGGCGGGCTAATAAAACTTTTGGAATTGACTCTGCTAAATGTTTTTAAATAGTACCCCTTAAACTTGAGTTTCAAAATGGAACATAATTAGGGGCTCAAAATAACGGACAATCATCACATGAAAATAATTTACTAACTAAAACTACAAATAAGCTTAGGCAGTCACCTTAACACTAGAATTTATCTTAAATAGAGGCTGCCCACCAATATTTGATCACTCCATAGAGAAGCCCCTCACAGTCGGGAAGCACCAAGGCTAAGTCCTTTGAGAACGTGGCTAAGGGGCCCGCGAATAGAAAAAGTAAATCACCCTACACCAGCTGATATACAATAACTGTTATTGGCAAGTTCAAATCTCCAATGGGATGTTCTGAATTAGTTTGGGACCCCGTGTATGCATACCAGATATTCAACCCTACTAAATTCAATACTTTAGACTAAATGAAGAAGTAAAAAGTATCATACATGGTAATCTCAGAAAATTGTGAGTCCCACCCTAAAATCTATTTTAATTCAAAATCCACAAGGGATCACAACTAGCCCACGACCTCCATATCTGCATGAAGGGTCGTTCTAGACAAAAATCGACATTCTAGAGCTAACCGTGCCGATGGAATTCTCAACCGAGCAATTTACCAAGAATGTTAACTAGGTCAAATCTAGGCCTTAACTTGGAAGTTAAAATGCCTAATCACATAGATTTACACTGAAAGCCTCTGGAGTAATGCCGATCATTCTACTAGCCTAAAATGACCCGTCCAGGGCTGATGGAGTTGTTGGAATATGTTTCTAAGGTCATCTTCGTACACATTTGATCAAAAACTACCGCTTAAGGTTCCAAAGCTCCAAAACATCAAAATTTGTATATCACCCAAAAAAATTACCAGGTGACGAAACTATCACTACCAACAAGTTATAACTAATTTTGGTCACTATAGGAATGCTCTAAATGACAAATAGAAGTCATAAACACATAAATGACCAGAAGAGTCATTACATAGAATTAGCTCGGGAGCCTCTAGATCTGCACGAGTGATAGTTCTAGACAAAACTCGACAATTCAGAGATAACCACATTGATGGAATTCTCGACTAGGCATCTTTACCAATCATATTAACCAAAGTCCAACTTTGGCCTAAACTTGAAAGTAAAAATGCCTAATTGCACTACTCACACCGAAAGCCTCAAGAGTCGTGCCAACCATTCTACTAGCTAACTATGACCCTTCAGAAGCAAATTGAATCATTAGAATTGTATTTTTAGGTAACCTTCCTTAATTTTTTATTGAAAATGCTTGTTCAAGGTTACCAAACTCAAAAACACAGAAATTCGCATAAAATTCAAATGCAACGGCCAAATAACCGAACTGTCAGTCCCAAATAGTCATAAATAACTTAGAGTTACTATATGAACTCTCTAAACATTTAACAAAGGGCATAAACACAAAAATAACCCTGAAGATCTTTACAAGTTTCTTTGTTTGATATCTTGATTAGAATCAAATAATTTTGATAAGTCTGAAATATGTGCTAGAGCTAAAATTTCTAAATGTCATGTTTTTTAGTAAATAGAGAAACTAAATTTGAATCTTGAACTCACACCGATTTAGGGTGATTTAGAAGAAACTATAACTAGATGTGGTAAAAGATAATATGTGACCTTTATTGATGATTTCTCTCATATTTACTAAGTTGTTTTTGTTTTAAAATAAAGATTATGCATTTGATGCTTTCATATCTTATAAATTTGAGGTTCAAATAAACTTAGCAGAATAATCAAGCAAATAAGATCCGATAGAGGTGGAGAATTTGTATCTTTGAATGTTTTCTCTAAAAAAGAAGGAATTGTTCGTGAATTAACCCCTCCTTATTCGTTTGAGTATAATGGAGTAGCTGAAAGGAAAAATAGAACGTTAAAGGAAATGATGAGCTCCTTCTTAATTACTTCTAATGTTCGTGACAATTTGTTGGGTGAAGCGATATTATTTGCATATAACTTACAAAATAGGATTCCTCATAAAATAATCGGCAAAACTCCTTTTATATAACATGAATTATTTAAAAGTCTAGGGGTATCTTGATAAAGCTCTTTTACCTAAACCTAACAAGAAGAAACTAGGTTCTAAAACTATTGACGGATGCTTATTGGCTACTGTGAACATAGTGTTGCATATCGATTTCTTGTCATGAAAAGTGATTATTTTATTGCAATACATTATTAAGAGAAAGAATACTTAATTTTTTGAACATGTTTTTCCATTGTCTAATAAAACAATTCGTGCATGTGTTGAATGAAATCATGAGATTACCTCTAATGAGGAATTACGAAGGATCAAAAGGCCTAGAAAAGATTATTCTTCTTATGGAAATGATTTTCAAACTTTTATTATGGATAATGAACATTCAAATTATTTTGAAGCTATATCTTCTTATGATGCTGAACATTGGAAAGAGGTAATAATAATAGAAATTGATTCTATCATGAAAAGTAAAACATGGAATTTGTAACACTCCGGAAAATAGTAGACTAAACTAGAGCTAAAGGTAAGGATTAGAATCGTAAAATGACTCCCTGTAGCTTAGTAGACCTTGTAGGGTTGCAATAAGGGCTACAAGGGTCAAGGCCAAAGGGAAAGTGCCGAGGCAAAGGGGCAAAGCCAAAGCCAAAGGACAAGGTTGCCCCAACCTTGGCCAACACTGCCCCAACTTCACGGCCACCACCATGGCTTGTGGTCTTGAACACGGCTCGTTGGAGGCTTCATGGAGTTGCCTTGGCCATTGAGGGTGGAAAGCATAGTGGCCTAGCCACTGCCTCAAGGTTCATGAGAGGGACCACGGCCAGTGGTCTTCACCACGGCTCGTGGAGCCATTCGTGAAGTTTCCTTGGGCAAGTAAGCTTAAGGCACCAAGTGGCCTAGCCACTGCCTCACGGTCCACGAGAGGGACCACGACTCATAGAACCCCTCGTGAGAATACCTTGGGCGTGTGAGCTTAAGGCAGTGCCTTAGGAACTGCCTCAAGTCCACGAGTGGGACCACGGCTCGTGGTCATGACCACAACTCGTGGGACCCCTCGTGGCACCTGGGTAGGGTCATTTAATAAGGGTTAAATGGGTCTTTTCCTTTTAAGTCCTATTAAAGTGAGGTCATTTTGGGTAAGGTTAGGGTCACTATATAAGTTGTTTTTAAGTCAAATTCACCTAAACTAGGTAATTTTTCACAAACACACAAATCAAATAAAAAAGGTTCATCTTCTACACAATATTTCTCTCTCTCAAACTCATGGAAGAAGAAGAGTAAAAGTAGAGTAGGGGTTTGAAGAATCAAGGATATTTCACTCAATTTCTTTAAAGAATAATTACTAAGGTATGGTAGTCTTTCATCCTTGGATAATTTCCATCCAAATTGAGTTCCAAAACTAGTGATTTCCCCAAAGTTAGGGTTTGAATTCAATCTGGTGGGTTCTTTCCAAAAAGATTTTTAGTTGCTGATTTATGATGAATTCCCCCAAGAACCCATGAAATCCCTAATTTCCCAAATTTGGATCTTATGATGTGAATTGTTAATTCTAGAAGGATTGATATGAGATTATGTTTGTTATAGTTGGGTTACTTGAATCATGTTATCATTCATGTCTATTTTAGTAATTTTGGATGTGTTGATGTCTTGTGGACTTGAAAGGCAAGATATGTGAATTATGCATGATTATGAGGGTGGGCTATGTAAGGCCATAAGAACACTTTGAGAGTAAAGTAAATATGATCATAATTTAGTTGTTGTTGTGTTGGGTTGTTATCCTCATGAACACATTTATGTATGAATATGATATGATGTGAAAGGTTTGTCACATATGATGATTCTAAGGTTGGAAGACTAGTCTCACCAAATGAATCTAGGAGCTATAGCATGACATTATGTTGGATTGATTGTCAAGACATTATTCCGTGATTATGAACTTTAAGTCAAAACTTAATATGTAAATTGTGGGAATCAATGCTTAGCACCGAGAGGATATTGATATGAGATGGGAGCTCTTCCATTAGTTGAGGTTGGGTTTTCCTAATAGCAATCTCTTGGGATGGGAGCTCTTCCGCTAGTTGAGTTTGGATTTCTAGTAGCAATCCCCTTATCCCATAACTATGTGCCCACATAGGTCTTTAGCTAGTGGATCCACCTAAGCTAAGAGTATGGTTCTACCTTAGGCAAGTAGGATACCACTTTTCGGTGTGGGGTAGACACAGGATTCCATGTTAGCTCATATGGTCTATGTCGGTTAAGGCTTATTCCCTAAATATGTTGATATGGACAAGAAGATGATTTATAGACCATAGCTACTCAAGAAGCTTTACTTAGTATGGGTATGAGTATGGGATCTTACTCATGCATTGCATAAGTAGACTTCGAGAGTACTTATGATATGTTGCTATTATGATATGATGATCTATGAATGACAATATGGTTTATGACTTATGATTTCCAATGTATCCATGATGAGTTCAAACTTGGTAAAATGCATGGTTTTCAACCAAAATATCCTTTTTAGCATATTTTCAATGATTTCTTGCATGGCTATCATAGTTAGTGCATTTTTGTATTAACCCTTATTTCTTCTACATTTTTCTATAAGTGTAGGTTCCGGTCATTAAGGTGATCTCTTTCTTGTGCAAAAGCTTGGATCAACTACTCTCCTAGCTAGTGATGAGTCCTCATGGATCCGAGGACGAGTGATATCTTGTTGTTCCTTTTATTTCACTGTATTAGACTTTCAGATTACTATTGTAAGGGTTGTGACCCTATTTGAGACTTCGAGTATAATAGATGGCTAATTGAGACAATGTTTAGTGTTTCGCATTGCTTTTATGAAAATTTTCTTCAGACTTGAAAAATGTGTTTTTACTCTCCATTGTTCTTTACTTACGTTATAATATCCTCATTGGCTTACATGGTGCCTTTCGGGGTCCTATGTGCCATGTTACGTCTTGGAGGTACCCTTGGGTCGTGACAAAATTTGACTAATTTACCTTCTGGTGCAAAATCTATTGGTTGTAAATGAAATTTTAAAAGAAAACTAAATCCTAATGGATCTATTTATAAATAAAAAGCTTTCTTCGTTGCAAAATTGATTCTCATCATTTGGACAAGATGTTAGGGAGAACTAATTCCCTTTCTACCTTATAGATTGCAAACTATGGTAGTATATATGTTCTTAGCTACATTGAGTTTGATTAGGTACCATAATTTTCTAATTTTTTTTATACATGTTAACTTTTGATAGTCATTGTAATTAACACATTCATTATGAGGTAATTGTAATGATCCGCAATGTCATTTTACATTTATTTTTGCTTATTTTCTCCAATTTGACCCATTCCATAGCCTTAGTTTATTGTTTTTGACTTTCGGGTATGGGTAACACGATTCACAGAGTCATTGAATGTGTGTGTTGGAGAAAATTTTCATTTTTTAAAGTTTGGAACTAAGGAAGCTTGACTTAAGTCAACATATAGGGTAACAAACTAATTTTCATATTCTGACAATTCCACTAGGTCGAAAGGGTGATTTGTTACTTTGATGGATAATTTGCAAGGGTCCAAAGCACCCAAGAATTATTTAAACTGTTCTAAGGAAAACTTGGATTTCTTAAATTTGGAGTTTAGCACAATCAATATTTGATCGAGACAATCTTTAAATGGTGATTTGATTATTCCAACAGGTTCGTAACATGTTTTATGATCAACTTGCATCATTGATTTAGAGAACAATTGATATTTATGATATTTTGTGCAAGTCCAAGCACAATGGCACAAAAGGGAAGCCTCATGGT
This sequence comes from Solanum piurae, assembly GCA_029582685.1. NCBI lineage: Eukaryota > Viridiplantae > Streptophyta > Magnoliopsida > Solanales > Solanaceae > Solanum > Solanum piurae. Next base: position 7,746 of record JAJOOO010001712.1, read on the forward strand.
TAGTTTTATTGGTGAAGAGAGGGGGTGCACAATCTCACAAGAGGGAGGTAACTGAGGTTTTTGTCTTGAGCAATCGTGCTACTGGAGAGTGATTCCGAAAAACATAGTTCAACAACTAAACAATGATTTTCATTTGTCTTTCACCCATTTCCACCATTTTTCGACTACTAGGTGAGACAATTCTTGGTGGTATTTCTTTTTTGTTGAAAGAAGGTAACCTCCTAATCACTTAATAGATACTTCATCGCTATTTTATCGTGGATTTTAGGATTAAATCATTCTTTGTGGATTTGAAATTGAGATTTTTTTGCTGAAGAATTTTTAAATCGATTTGACGAATTGAGGGCCAGTAATACTCGATCTCGTATTTCAGTTCTTTGTCATATGTGTAAGTTAATTTTGAAAGAAAATTTTCATTTTTTATTTGGTTTCTAGGGTTGACTCTTAACTCAAAATTGACCTAAATTTTTTATATTGTGATATGGTTATCGATGGCCTGGTGTTTACATATATAATATGTTTTTGATATATTGGGGATAAAATAAACTAACAAATAAAACTTGACGAAAAAATTGAAGAATGCAAAAAGGTAAACACAAAAATGTTTTCTTCCAATCTTTACGAGTCTTGGAGTTAGTAGGTAATGAACACGACTTGGAAACTCTCCATATATTTTTAATTGTTATTTTTGTGTTTTTTCACTTTAAATGAATTTCTTGTATGGGTGCCATCAATTACCCGAAATCTGGTTCGTGACATATCTTCTACAATGAATACCTACTTCAATTATATTGTTATTAGTGCTAATTACATAACAACTCATGGGTCAGTTAATCACCAATTAGATTAATTAATAATTATCACCAAAAAACTTAATTTTAGGTGAAAAGGTAGTTATATATGTAAACAAAATTAGAGATTATCATTTACTCGAGATTACATGAGTACGCTCTATTGCTTGCATCGCCTTTCTCATTAACCATTCAAACTACATTATATATTCTATGGATATTGGTCAAAATTATCTTAATATGTGTGAAATGAACAAAAATGCCCTCCGTTTATACTACGGTCCAAAATAATCTTACCGTCAATACTTTGGTAAAAAAATGCCCTTATTACTTAATGGGTAAAAAATACCTTATTCCAAATAAATATATAATTTATTTATTGTTTAAATACATTGTTTTCTAATAAATATTTTTTTATTAGCAAATGTTTATCCAATTTCCATTAAAAAAATATATTTAGCATAATTATATTTTATCGTAATCTAAATAAGAATTAATGACATATTTACTATGATCTTATATATGACATATAGTGTACGTTAAAAGCATAAATGAAGTTATTCTATTTTAATTGATAGAAGTTATTCTATTTTAATTTATAAATTGAGATTAGGAAGAAAAATTTATTTCCTACATTTTTATTAGTTAAAGTGGTTTTTAAAGAAAGAAAATAATATCTAGTGTTCTTTAAAAGCAATAATTTTAGTAGGAACAAGAAATGTTTTAAAAGAAAAGAGATAATATATTTATTTGGAAAAGGGCATTTTGACCCATTTAGGAACTATAGGGGCATTTCTGGACAAAACTATTAACAACAAGGGCTTTTATGAACTAAAGTATAAACATATTTTTTTTGTTCATTTCACATTGTTTAAGGATCTTTTTTTTAATCCTCTTTAGTAAATTATCACCCACAAGAGTGCTAACTTATAGCATTCAAAATTTAATTTTAATCTAAGGTATGTATTCTACTAAATTTGAAATATTACATTGAGTTATATTCTATAAATACTTTACTTGACTTGAATGTATTTCTAATCTTTTCCTCGATTGATAAAATATATTTTTATTCATATTATAGTTCTTACTATTTAAGAAGAGTAATTAAAAAAAATCATCAATCTTTTAATTTGCTATTTTTTTGTCGTTATTCTTTTCCCACTTACCCCCTGTGATAATATAATTAATAAAAAATTAAAAGGTGCTACATTGTTTTGACCATTTTTCTCATTTGAATATTTTATAGTCCTATAAATACGCACATATTTTCTCCTCATTTTTCACTATATCTCAAAACTCAAAGGTGATTTCCTTAAGTGTTAGACCTTGCGTGACTTAACATTTGTATGTAAGTTATTATTCTTTAAGTTTTTGTATGAAGCGGAAATTTTTATTTCATTTTAATTATTCTTCTAAGCTAATTATAATTCGAACACCACTTTCCTTCCCTTGTTTATATATCTGGATATTTTTTTTCAAGTTTTGTTGTGAGTCCTAAGGAGTCTATGGAATCGTGTCTATTTTTTTGTTATTTTCTAGATTATATAATTCACATATAAAGTGTTGAAATGGGAAAAAATATTAGCATTGAATTTCATACATCGTATAGATTTATAAATCTAAATTACTATCTAGATATAGATCTATTAAATTAGGGATATCATAAAGCTTGAAATTTTTGGTTGTTAAAACCCTTTCCCTTTTAATGATATCCTAAAGAAATTAGGGTTATTCTCTTTATTTTGTTTCGTAGAAAAGAAATTTTAGATTGTAAATGAAAATATTTATTGATATCAATTTTGTAAAATATTATAGATTAATTTTACTTGAACAAATTCTATTGTAGCAACTCCTTTAGCTATTTTTCTTATACCTATTTTTTTTCAAATTTATTGTTTTGCCTGTATCATACCTTTCTTTATCTTCCTTTTGTTCCAGATTGAAGCACGAAAAGCTTGAAACAGAGGTGGCAGATATGGAGAAAGAAGGTAATAATGGAGGGAAACAAGAGATCAACAAACAAATAGAAAAATTAAAGGATAAACTGTCCCTGGTTAATTCGAGGAAGGAGGCTAAGGAACGTGAAGTTGATGATTTAAAGACGAAGCTTAAGGATGTTCAACAAGAGATTAAGAGGATGCGTACTAAATTTGAGAGTCTTGCTAATAAACCTTTGTAACTGTTCCATTTTCAACATTGATGGTTTTTCTTGAAGTATGGGTTGCTGCTATTTCATCATTAATGACATCTAATAACTAGTATAATCTGAATCCATTTTCAGTTTCTGAACTTTTTTTTCTCTTTTTTATGTCCTGTTTTGTTTATGAATTTCATCAAATGATTGTAATTGAGAGAAGTGATATGGGTGGGAAAACATTTACATGCATCATGTTCTAATTAAATTGAGAAGTAAAAACATGTGATGATTTAGGGTTTAAAAAACTATTCTCTTCCATTTTGTATTTGAACAATTGAACAATTTTTTTGTTCTAATTAAACTATTATTATATGAGTAAGAAATAGTTCGATGACAACTTCATTTTTAGATTTACTATAAATTTATATAATAAAATGTCTCAAGTAGAATTAATTATTTTCTCTTCGGAATAATTATGTATGTCAAAATATTAATTACATAAAAGTTAAATCTAGATCTTTATTGAGTACTAATTGTTTTAAAGTTTTCAACTTATTCAAAATATCCAACATAGATTTTCATGATGCCACAAAACTTTAGCGACATTTGCAACATGTAGGTACATAAATATATACTAACCACTTTTCTTTTCCATACATTATCTTACAGAGCCACGCATTTGCCATTACTATCCGAACAAATGAAAGTGACCAAATGCATAAGCTTCTGGACCACTCTAGCAATGTCGAGGATCTAAAATCTGCAATGAGTATGCTCTAGGCCGAGGAAAGTGAGCTCGGGTCAAACAATGCAAAGCTTCAGGTTGACAATGAGATTTTAACTGGGTTTAAGCCATCAATTGGGCCACCAACACACCTGAAATCAAAGACCCTTGGAGGGTGAAGGAGTATTTTTGTTCACGGTCACACTTGGAACTATTTTTCCTGGCAGCTAGGAGAATGCAACTGAGTTACGAGGGTGTGCCCTTCCTTTACTACTTTCAAGTTGCAAACTAGGAGGCGAGCACAACTGTTCTAGAGATGAAAATGCTTATCTATGAAATTTTTACTTTTGATGAAAGCATACCAGTGATTACACACTCATTTGATATGCAAGAGTGTTTCCACATGCAACCTCAATAGAATATCAACTACTAAACTAGTAAAGGACGATGATCATTTAACTCCATTTCTCATATTGTCTGATATATCTTCTCTTGTTATAACATCAAAATTCAATATATTTTTTCTTGTCATCAAATCTATATAGGATTTTCTTGCAAAGAGTTGTTAAACTGATAACTTCTTACAGGAAATTGCTGCACCATTCTCCTTGAGATGATAAATTGTACTGATCATGAGTACTAACAAACTATTTTTCAATTAGCTCATCATTCAATATTGAGCTATCTTCATCCTTCATTGGCAATTTCATAAAAGAGAAATTTAATGTTGCAGACCCTGATGTTCTATGTATGTTGTATCTCTCTTCATAAACCTTTTTTCCTTTTCTCATAGAATTATTAGTTCTAGGAGTGCTAATAACGCTAAAATAAAAGGAAATTTTTTTTATGAAGAAAGACAAAACATGCAAAGAAAATCAAAGCCTGTGACATCAAATTCCTCTTTTACGAAACTACTATTGGTGGATAATGGTAGCTCCATATTGACTATGGAACAAAATAAATAGCACTCTCTTAATACTCAATATCATTATAATTTATTATAACAACGACATATAGTGCATCAATTTCCCCTTAAAAATTATCAATATGACCACTCTTTGCACAAAATATCCTAGATGGATCTAATAACAAGAGACGGTATATCATATATGGATCTTGTTTGAATGTATTCGTCCACTAGCTACGATAGGACCAGGTTTTTGACACAGTTAAGATAAACAAAAGACGGTAATGAAAGTAAAGATAGCACACACAATTTTACGTGAAAACTTCCTTGCTCAGGGGTGTAAAACCATGACCTGTCTCATAAGATTTTCAAAATGTTTTTACTAATCTTCTCAAGCAAAATTAAAATACAGTTTACAATCACACAAGTGATTAACCTCCTAATCTCTATTCTGAGTAAAACAAAAACTACTCAAACGAGCCAAAGCAATGCTTGCATGGCCCACTATACTAACCCACACTGATTAATGTAGACTTTTATCGTAAGACACAAAGTTGCCTTCAACTAAATTCTTACAGTGATTCACCCAAGTTTTTAAATGTTTCTATCACAAGTGAAACAAATCCTACAATATAAGCACAAATACAAGCAATCAAAATAACAGCCGGTTCAGGAAGGAAATCGTCAGTCTATGAGGTCTCTTGTTGTTTGTTGAAGCTTGTATATTCTCTCGATGAATAAATGAGTGATTTGTTGGTTGTGATGTAGAATATATCAATCATAGAAAAGTATTAACCGCTGGACAAGCAACCTCATCCATTCTGATTGGTGTGGTACACCGACGACCTCACCAACCTCTGACGTGGCAGCTTTCCAGCTGTCTAGCACACTGACCTAGAAGAGCACACTCTGCAGAGGACCGGGTACCTGCATTTGTGAGGAGATCATCAAAACATCTGGGAGCATTAAGACTTATCATTTCCCTCCTTTTTGATGATGACAAACAACCTACAAGAGGCCTCACATGAGTTTTAACATTCATTCAAAAAATACATTAGTTCCCCCTATCAACTAGCATTCCCCAGAAAGTATTAGGTCCTTTATCAATTAGTATTCCCCCTGTTTTAGTGCCCCCTTTCTGTTGTAGTTCCCACTGTCACTAAACTCTAATTTCACATTAGTTTACAATTAATTCCCCATTATGCGAGTGGCATGTAAAATGTTAGGAATTCAGGGTCATGGTCCACAGAGTACATGCGCAAGCAAGGAAAAATAGAGAAGATAAAAGCATACGAGACAGGGCAAAAGAGATAATAGCATTAGATCACTTACCTGACCACAACAATTAGCCAAACCAGTACAATTTGCCACTAGAGTAAGATAGAAAGACTGGAGGACAGGGAGACATGGAACATTTAGGATGGAGGGGGAAGGAGAGAGAGGGATCTCATCAGCAAAATGATGCGCTCATTTGCATCGACATGAGCTTGAATGATTTACTGGTTAAGAGCTTGGAACTCCTCACTGAGTGAGGCATTTCTCTTCAACAACTGCACGTTCTCAGCTCTCAACCTTTCTACTTCCTTATTTTCCACTGAACTGGTACGAGGTCCCTTGGAAATGGTCTGCTACATCTGAGATTTCAGCTGTGAATCTCTCCCTCCTTTTCATTTAGAGTTATTGTAGGATCAGTCAACTCCCGTCGTATAGATGCTTGTTGCACAAGAAGATAGGACACGTGGGACCTACCATTCACCTTACCCTCAACACATTCACATTCCAAAAGGATTGTAGCGGAGAGCATCTACTTGACAGTACTAGGTACTCCTCTTCCAAGAGGTCCTTCAAAGTGTTTGAACACATAGTTCAGCAGATATCCATAAGGGATGCCATGTTTGGTAGTTTTCCAAGTCATCACCCGGTGCATGTGTTCGAGCATGATTGTAGGAATATTGATGGCCTCAAGTTCATCAAATTTTTCCATAAGAAACAAATCAGCAGCAGATGCTATAGTTCTCTCCTCAGTCCTTGGTACCAAGACCTTGCTGCTAAATTCAAACATCAACTGGTACTCTCCTCTAAGGAATTTCTTAGGTAGGCCTGCATGTTTGATGTCCCCACGCTTGGTTGCCTGTTGGACAAACTCACTAGAGGGTTTGCAACCTTTAATGAACCAGATCCCTTCCACAAGTACATTCAAAATGATCCCCAAGATTTATTCATTCAGAGAGATTTTGACCTTTTTAACTGTTGTCCTAATCCCCCATCACTTAGAAGCTCCATCTTGGAATAGAATTCACGCACTTCTGGTTCATGCAAATAAGGTGTTGGAGCTACAAACAAGTGATCCAAACTTTGCAGAGAAACAAAATCAAAGAGAGTAGACATACCAAACTCTGTGAGAATTTCTAGATCGAATATTATCCCATTCAGCACCTTTTTGTTTCTCCATTAATGCAATGAGCTCTTCCCTGGTCATCACATTTTCCTCCACTATTTATTGAACAGGAGGACCTGGTCCCTTGACGGCTTTTGGTTTCACAGTATCCCTTTTAATCACATTGTCCTTCTTCACTGGAGATTTCTTCAGTGACTTATGGGCCCCTTTAACTTTGACCCGTTCAACCTCTGCTTCCTTCTTTCTTTTAGCCACAACTCTAACAATGTCATGGGATTCAGTCTCACTTGACCCTATATGTAGAGGTGTTGAGGCAGGTTCCTCAACAGGCACATGACCATCCGTTATTCGTTTCCAATTTCTCTCCGTTTGGATTTGATTTGCCACTATGGCACTTTCCATCATCTTTTAAACCTCTCCACTGGTGGTATATCGCCTCTTCTTTCCTTTACTGTGAGACTCTACCATCTTTCCCTTGCCTTTTCTTTTTCTTTTTCTTTCAGAATCAGTAGGCTCATTATCTAGTTTAGTCTCAGGTACAATATCAACTACTTTTAGATCTGGGACAACCATAGTCGATGCATTAGCACCTCGAACCCCTTTTCTATACCACACCAAGGGAGTTTCTTCTTCCTTTTCTTCCTCACTGTCAACATCTAATAATTTAGGTGTCTTTTCGAACACAAGTTTAGCATTATGAGGTACCTATTCCGGTGACCTCAACTCTTGTACCAATAGAGTTGGTTAAATGTCTTCTCTTAGAGATGCCAAACTTTGTACGACCACCAATTCCTCTGATGCTGCTAAAATGTTGGACTCTGGACCCTTGCCCTCAGGAAAATCCCATTCGAATAGCCGCTCAGACATGGAAGATGAAACAACCCTAGACACATCTTCTAGATCTTAGTGGGTGTCGCAGGAGTGGGCTTCACAATTGACTGGGTCTCAAAAATTTGGGACACTTTACCGAATAGAACTAATGTTGGAGAACACAACAGGATTTCCTCAGAGTTAAGTATAGGAGACGCCACCACATCAGTGTGGGGTGTGATAGATTAAACAGTTTCACCCACCCCACCGATTGGCGTGGACAAAGATTCTTCAGGGGGAGGAATTGAGAAGTTGAATGAATTGGGAGTTTTAACTTCTTGGGAAACAGAGAGTTTTGAATGAGAAAAAGAGTTAGACATTTGTTTTGAAGAGAAGGAAGACTTGGAAAAACTATGAAATAATTCAATTGAGAATATGAAGAATTTGGATGTTTGAGTTCTCTCAAGAAGTTGTATTTAACAGGGTATCGGGTCCCTAAACAGTAGCGAATCTTCAATTTAAAGTGAAGGGACGTCTGAAATTGACACCATAATTGGGAAGAAGACACGTGGCAGTGACCGTTGACAGAAAAAAGTGATACTAACCTTTTAGGGGACCAGGTCCCTCTCTATAGATAGCCTTGCCTGTATGATTAGATCTTCCCTTTAGCCAGCATGCCATGAGTGTGTACCTGCAGTAAGGTACCAGATATGAATTCACAGTCGATAAGCAATACAACTTGTATAGATACCTGCCCACCCTAACATAGTCAAAATGAAGGTTTCATTTAAACTTGTTATGGATCAAGTGATCTTGTGCATCCCCAACTTCAGTCTGTTTTTGATGAAGTTCTCCTTGATCAATGCCTTGGTGAAGATAGCAACCACTTGATCGTCTGTACTGTAGTACCTCATCACCACATTGTTCTTCTCAACATTGTACTTGAGAAAATAGTGTCTCACATCTATGTGTTTGGTCCTCTTATGCTGAATAGGATTTTGGGCCATGTTCATTACACTTGTATTGTCGAATTTTAGAGGAATAGTGTCTGTGAGAACACCAAAGTCTTCGAGTTGCTTCTTGAGCCACAAAAGTTGAGCACAAAATGATGCAACAGACACATATTCATTATCTGTAGTAGATAAAACTACTGAATTTTACTTCTTGGCACCCCATGAAATTAGTGATGATCCTAAGAAATGTGCCATGTCTGACGTGCTTTTTCGATCAATAAGAAAACCTACATAGTCAGCATCAGCATAACCAATTAGCTCAAATAAGTCACCAGAGGGGTATAAGAGGACCAAGCCATGTGTTCCCTTCAAGTATCTCAGTATTCTCATGGCTTCATTCAACTATAATTCCTTGGGTGCTTCTTGAAATCTGGCACACATTCCACCCCGAAATATTATGTCTGGCCTGCTTGCAGTGAGATAGAGAAGTGATCCGATGATTCCCCTGTACATGGTCCGATTCACATCAATCCCTTCTTCATCCTTTCTATTGTTCAATATAAAGCATTTGCAACCAAAAGGCTTCAAATGAGCAATTGAAGGTTTCCTGTCATTCATAAACTCATATGGGGTTTTCTTGATCACTGCCCTGATCAGACATCTATTTGTAACATAGAAAGTTGTGTTGACTTCTTCTGCCCAGAAGTTCATTGCAAGTCCTGAGTCAATCAAGATGGTTATAGAAATATCCACCAAGGTCCTGTTCTTCTTCTCCACAACCCCATTTTGCTGAGGGGTTCTTGATGCAGAGAAGTTGTGCTGAATTCCATTTTCAACACAGAAGCCTTCAATCTGAGTGTTTTCAAACTCTGTACCGTGGTCTGATTTGATGTTTGCAATCTTGCAGTTGGTCTTTAGATGACTTTCTTTGGAAAATGTGATCAACAATCCAGTTGTCTCATCCTTGGTCCGAAAAAACATGTTCCACGTGAACCTTGAGAAATCACAAATAATTACGAGAATGAACTTCTTGCCTCCTCTTCTTTGAATTTTTACAGGTCCACACAGATCCATGTGGAGAAGTTCTAGTCGTCTGGTTGTGCTCACACCTTTCTTGGGTTTGAAAGATGATCTCGTTTGTTTCCAACTTACACAGGCCTCGCAGACTTTGTTGTCAGAAAACTTCAATTTAGGCAGTCCGTGGATCAGGTCCCCTGCAACAAGCTTGTTCAGCAAGGATGAACTCACATGTCCCAATAGTCTATGCCATAGACATGTAAGACTGTCCCCTTCTATTGAGTCAACATCTGCACCATACATATATTTTACTCTTTTGGCAGACATAACAACTTTGTTAGTTACACAGTTAGTAACTAGGCACCTGTCAGACAAGAATTTAACTTCATTTCCCTTATCGCATATTTGATATACACTTAGGAGATTGTATTTCAAACCATTCACATAATGAACATTGTCTATGGAATGGTCTGCAGTTCTTCCTATTTTCACAATTATGAGAATAAAACCTTTCTTCCCATCACCAAACAACATATGATACGCTCAAATTACACCTTCCTAAAGAAGTATAAGCGATCTATGCCGAATAAATAACCCAACTAGTAGGTTGGGGTCGATCCCATGAGGAATATGGTTTAGACTTAAACATAACTTACGATTATATTTGTTTAGTCAACTTATTTATGAGACAAGTAAAGGGGGGGGTTTTGTGTAAAAAATGACTGATTGTAGTTTAGAGAACAAGTGAGCAAGATTCGAACTTTATTATTATCAATGAGAGAGAGAAACTAGGTTGTACGTGTTCCCCAAAAGCTCCTAATGCGGTAATCCTAGTAATAGTAATTCTTTCCTAGTGTATTACATGCAAAGTGATAAGTTATGTATCTCTAAATCCTTGGTTCGGCGACTAGATAATTTCACCCTGCACCTTAGTCTGGCTACGTGTGTATAATTTACTAACCCTTACCTTTACCTCATATTAGACATCACATCAATGTATGGCTTAGTTTTCACCCTCGCACCAATTGACATTAGACTATTAGATAGTATCCCACTAAATCTATGTAGATAATTCTTTTCTTATTAACTACCTCCTTGGTCCGACAAGTAGCAACAAGGCGAGTTCTAACATTTGCAACAGCTAAAAAGACTTCTAAACTTGAGAATTATCAAAGCATGCACTAACACTATTCAAGAATTACTTAGTTACTATTCAGACTTTGTTAATCGCTCATAGTTCCCACAAATGTAGTTGTGGGTTTAGTTACCCATACTTGCAAGAACACAATTCATATTTGTAGAAGAAAAATTCATGAACTTATGTAATGAGAAGAAGAAATCCAAAAACCCAACTTGAATTTCAAAGTTAAAATCTTCAAAGCCAACTTAGGAAATCAAGAATTGCTAGAGTTGCAAGTTAAGTTCCAAAGCCAAAAACTAGAACTAAAGTAATAGTATCTAACCCCCAAAAATGAGGTTTACATGCCGTATATATAGAAAAACATGTCCCAAATAAAAAGGAAATGAAATAAGGAAATAAAGTTTCTGGACGTGGTTTCAATCTACGACACTAACCTACCAACCGTGGACTGACCTACGGTCCGTAGGTCCCTTTCGTGGTTTGGGACTTAGGCATTTTTTCAAAACTCAAAATATCCAACTCTTAGTAACAATCGATGGATCAGCAGGACGGACCATGGTTCGATCCACGATCCGTAGATCATCCTTCGTAGCTCCATACTTAAACTTTCGAAATCAGGTACTAGAACCCCCTTCTCTTAATCATTTGACGGAGCTACAGGACAACCTGTCATTCGTAATCATGGTTCCACACTTAGTCAAGAATTCCCTAATTTTCCTTCAAGGCTTGCCTGTCCATCTACGCCTACCACCTATGGAACGTGACTTCACCTACGGTCCGTAGGTCACGTCCGTAGATGCCCTTTTCTGCATAATTCTTCAGATGTGTCTCTGTGTGATACACTAACACTCTAAACGACACTTGTGTAGAAACATCCATTCAAACTCAAGCAATCGCATGGTTTTCTATCCCAACTCTCTTTTCTAGTGCAAATCGTTTCTCTTAGACTCAACAAGTTAACTCAAGCGGATCAAAATATGACAAAGATAGACCAATAGACACATAACATACACTTTTTCCACAATCACAAAGGTACCAACTTTTCGACAATGTAAGTAGTGCCCTCACTTCAAACTAAATCCTTTTTTCACACAATTAATATGATTTTTAGTACAAGGATTCATTCAACACTCACGCTCAGAAGTAACTTCAAGTATAGTTAGTGCTCAGTACCATAAGATTGCCCTTATTTTCACTGCTTAGACTCTCCAAACTAGTTTCTAGGATCACTATTGGACTTTCTTAGCTCGTAACGTAGGCTCATGGTCAGGTGTAGTACATTTGGGTACTTTTTAGTGACTTTCTGCCCTCCTTGACATTACATTGGCTTTTTACCTCTTCGTTGACCTACTTTTGGCAACTTTTCATCCCTTTTTCTTTTCCTTCTCTTTTCAACCAAGGATGCGACCTTTGACTTTGTGACACTTGTTTATCTTTTCTTTTCACTCTTTTTTTTTTCTTTCACTTTAATTTTATTTATTTCTTTCCACGCTTTCACTTATCACATTCTTTTGCCTTTTTCGCACAAAGTCACATCCTCTTTCTTTCTTTTTTTCTCTTTTCAACACTAAACTCTTTTCATACCCTTTTTTCCATTAGATTTTCTCTTTCATAGCTACCCTCAACTTATGCATTTTACCTTAGTTGAGGTGCAAAATGTCCGATGTCGGACCAGGGCAAAGATCAAGCTCACTTTTGACTTAGCCACCCTCAACTTTGGCTTTTGGCCTAAGTCAAGGTGCACATGTCCAAGGAATGACCGGGGCCAAGACAACATTTTAAGGGAAGGTAAGGTAGGTGAATCGAAAGAAATGGTCAATTTAAGGATCGAATATTTGGATCAAAAGGGAACAATGATACCATTTGGTTAGATCATTTTAGTCTTAAGTGGACTAATTTGAACAATGGCCTATGATCACTTCCCAACTTCTAGCCTAGATTATCCTAGCAGGACCAACGGGGCAAGTTCTAGATTGGCACAAAACTGTCTGAACATTCAACTATCCTCACACAGTCTCGGCACCTTGTTTCATTATCAGATTATAAAATTACCCAGTTCAAGTTTTAGCTTAAGTCATGGGGTCGCATCGGTTCTTATCATGTCACATTTAAAGCCAACACATTCAACTCATTCTAGCCTAAAGATTTTAGTACATATCAGAATTTTGGATGGGTATCATTTTCTTATTTCATGCTCATGCCGTCATGCTTTATTCTTTCACATGCTCCTACACATACAATCCTAACATATGACGGTTCAATTGAAATAAAAATAGTCTCTTGGGGGAAAGGAACATAGGCAAGAAAATCCCAAGAGAGGAGTATGAGTAGGGTTACTCAAACTGCACCCTATCACTCATAATCTGTTTACCCTACCTCCAACAAAATAAAGTGCTATTGTCTTCAAAGCACACAAAAATAAGCAATAAAGAGTAGGGTGAAAGTGAAGAAAACTTGTGACGCAAACGAAGAACTCAACAAACGGGTGTATCCAGTTTCTCTAAGCCCGCTGGATCAACACGGGGAACTCCATTAGTAGCGCTCCCATCTATCATCTCAGCACCATCAGTAGTGCTCACATCATCTCTCACAGTATCAACAGCTTGAGTAGCAGGCATAGAACTCGAGGCCCCAACATCACCCTCATGCACCCTATGCAGGCGCAACTCCTCACCCATAATAGAAGCCCGCCAAGCCAGTGTAGTATGCTGGCGCTCCCTCTTCTTTTCCCTTGCATCCTCAGTGGAATCAGAAGTGTGGCTAAAATGGTGCCTCTTCCCTCGAGCACGGGTGGACTCAGACTGCGGTGTGTCCTCGCTGTAAAGAGCATCTAACACCGTATCATCTACCGATGCAGTAGGTGAAGACTCTTGCATATCCATGGGTGGAGCTAGGATGACATCAAGATCGGCCTTAAGACTATCGAAATCAGTCCGGAAATAGAAGATATTTATGGTAGGGGCTGGTCGCTCGAGGACACTCAACTCAAATGCGTCCAGGCGCGTATTAAAGGCCTGGACCTTTAGATCCATCATGAGTCGCATCCTGGCCTCAGACTCTGATATAGACCTCTGCATCCAAGGCTTCATATGTTGAAGCAATGTGGCCATTTGTCCCTCCAATTTTTTAACACGACCAAGGGGCACTACAGCAGACTCTGAAGAGGAGGTGGCTTTGGAGGAGATCGGGGCCTGATTGGCGGTCAGAGAATGGGAGGCCGGGGCATCCTCAGTAGTGGCTGGAGGGGCAGGCTCATGACCCTACATCTGCAACTAAGTTTGCACCCAGTGGAGGTACCTCAACCTGCGTCTCTCGTTGCGGCGTAGCTATGTTGGCATCATCCCTAATTAGGCCGATGTCTACAGTTTTGGTTTCCTGCACCAGCTTGTCACAGTGCCAAATTGGAACCCCATAATCTCTGCATAACTGGAAAATAAGACATGGCAAGGGTAAAGTGGTGGTAAACCGAAAAGCCCGCTCATGGATCTTCGCAAGCAGCATGCAGGCGAATCTATCTTAAACCCAACTACCACGACAACAACCATCACAACACGGTCCCATGTAAGTGCATTGTCTGCCTGAGTAGGCGACACGCGGTTACACACTAATAGACAGAAGAACTTGACCACACAATTCAGAGTGGCTTTCTTGATCCCTAATCTCGGGGTGCTGACCCACTTGGCTCACTCTCCATCTGTAGCAATGTAACTCGCCAGATAGTGTAATACGGTCTACCTTTTCTCCACTGGAACTCCTCTCTCAGCTTGATGTCCCATCTGTAGTCAAACTCGGCCGTGTTGAGTGCCCAAGTGTAGGCTTGGCCGTAGAGGAACCGGCGGATGGTGATCTCAAGTATATTCATAGAAGCCCTATGCACTAGTGTAGCCGTGCATGGTGTCTGGGCTGCGGGCCTTGAATTTTTGTGAATACAGCCTCGGAAAGTGGCTGCGTTAGAATAATAAAACTCCCTCACGATCTTCTCGCTATACGTCCCTGGTTCCCGGGCCATCCACTCACACTTATGTTGTTGGAAGAGTCTGTGGATATCGGCCATGGTATGCAAGATTCTCGTGAGTACCCTGCGCTCCACTGTAACTATCCAACCCATCTGATTCTTTGCGGTTATCATCCTAGCATCCCTGTATATCTGCCACTGACCATCTATAGATAACCTATTTGGCTCCTCCGTAACAGGGGCAGAATCGGTGTTCGGTGGCACTAGAATATCCCCCTCAGTAGTAGCTTCATCAAACAAGGCAGCCCTACCATGTGAACTTGACATGGATACGAAGCCGGAACCCGAGCCGGAAGTAGAGGCAAACTAAGAGCCGGATGCAGAACCAGCCTCAGAGCTGGAAGCAGAACCAGCCGGTGACCCGATCAATGTATCCTCCTCATCAGACTGGGAGGTAGTCACTACGTCGGGAACCAACTGCCGAGATTGGTTCCGAGTAGTGTGTGATGCAGATGGGGTTCTCCTCGTAGTAGGTGGTACATAGGCGGGAACCTTCTCCGCATCAATATCATTATCAATGAGCCGCAAGGTTGATGCAGCCGACTTAGACTTGCCATTTGCGGCTTAGACCAGAGCTTTCTTAGTTAGTACCAAAATAGACCAATGACAACACGAAATTTTTTTAGACCAAAGAACGAAGCAAAACAAAAAAATAATAATTAGACAGTAGCTTCAGTGGCCACCTACGCTGGTTACCTATGGTCTGTAGGTTGACCTACGGTTCGTGGATCCCCTCCATAGGTCAGAAGTCCCAAAAGGTTGGGCTCTGAAGGGAACAACAAATGTGCAGAATGGTCTGTAGATTGACCTACGGACCATAGTCCACCTATGTGGTTCCACACTTAGCGGAATTGCTATGTGCAACAGACCCACGTACCTGATCTACGGTCTGTAGATGGGGTCTCGTGGATCAAGTTTGTGCCAGGTATCAGATATGCCTCATGTTTAAACCATTTTTTGACAATTTGAATCATTCATCCTAAGTCTAATCGTGCATTTCAACACAATTTATGATAGTTCGTCATCCCTAGGGTTTTGATTACTCAGTAACCTTTTATTGCATACAAAACAGGGAAACCTAAGTCGAAACTTTCACTTAGACCAAATTTTCACTGAGTTATTCGATTACTAAGACTACACAATCACGTTCTATCATCCTATGGATGTTTCTAACATTAGTTCAACAAGAAATTTAATACAAAAATAACCCAAGGTCAAGATCACTTCGTGACTTCATGTATGGAACAATGAATACCAAAATTCAAAGTTAAAGTGAAGTCAGTTACCTTACAAGTATTGGAAGTGGGTGATTGTGTTACGACAATGAACTCCTTAGACCTTTCCCTAGACATTCGATGCCGAGCCCGGATAATGGAATCGTTTGGAAATGGAGAAAATGATTTGGGAAGAGAGAAAAGGGAGATGAAAATATGGGGAAGTGAATGGGGAGTGATTTATGGGATTAATGGAGGGATTTTAGGAAATGAATAGGTAAAAATGGTTGGGAGATAGTTTTGAATGTGGGGGATGAATATAAAATGAAGGGGTTTTAATTTAAAAGTTGTCCAGGTCGGGTCCGGCGAAACTAGGGTTTGGACCCACGAGACCCCATCTACGGTTTGTGGGTTGACCTACGGACCGTAGATCTGGTCCGTAGGTCCTTTTAACACTTGGACAAAATTAGAGATCTCACTTGGGATTTACGGACAGCATTCACGGTTCGTGGATGGAACTACGGACCGTCGATGTGGTCCGTAGACCTCTACAAAACCCTTTTTCTGTAGATTTTGCTTTACGCTCCATTAGGCCTTTCTTTTTACATTTTCTGGACACTTTTTAGACACAGACTCTATGCTATATCTAGGCCACACTAAAACAAAAAAATAAAATTACCAATCTAAAAATTACAGAAAATCAACTAAATAAAGAAAACTCCTAAATCAAAAAGAAAATCTATAATTGGCTAGATTGTACATCTTTGGTTGCCTCCCAAGAAGCGCTTGATTTAAAACGTCGCGGCACGATGCATGCCTCTTGATTACTCGAACTTCATCAAGATAGTAGGCCTCAACCACCTCTTGCACATTCTCCTTTTTCCCCAGATAGACTTTGATCCTTTGACCGTTCACCTTGAACCTTGTCCCCTCATTATTTTCGAGCTCGACCGCTCCATAATGGAAACTTGTGTGACTATGAATGGCCCAGTCCACTTGGACTTGAGCTTGTCAGGAAACAAGCGTAACTTAGAGTTGAATAGAAGCACTAGATCACCCACAAAACATTCTCGCTTTTCGATCCTTTGATAATGATACTTCTTCATCTTCACCTTGTACAAGGCTGAACTGTCATAAGCTTTTAAGCGAAACTCATCAAGCGCATTCATGTCACTTACTCTCTGATTCGATGAGGCGCCCCAATCCAAATTTAGTTTCTTTAGTGCCCACATAGTCTTATGCTCTAGCTCTACCGGAAAATGGCAAGACTTCCCATATACAAGTTTGTCGGGGGACATACCTATGGGAGTCTTAAATGTGGTGCGATAGACCCATAGAACATCATCAAGCTTCCTTGACCAATCGGTTCTATTCGCATTCACAGTCTTAACCAAAATCTGCTTGATATATCTGTTGGACACTTCAACTTACCTACTACACTGCGGATGGTAATCAGTGGCTACATTGTGGCGGACGCCATATTTCTCAAGTAGCGCCTTGAGAAACTTATTACAGAAGTGGGAACCTCCATCGCTGATAATCGCCCTAGGTGTACCAAATGTGGAGAAGATATTCTTTTTCAGGAATGCGGTGACACGTTTACCTTCATTGTTGGAAAGCGCAATTTCTTCCACCCACTTCGACACATAATCAACCGCAACAAGAATATACTTCATCCCATGTGAAATCACAAATAGACCCATTAAATCAATGCCTCATACATCAAATAACTCTATCACCAATATCGTATTCATAAGAAGCTCTCGGCTTTATGAAATTCCTCATTCTCTTTGGCAATGATCACAATACTTGGCAAAATCATGAGCATCTTGGTGGATGGTAGGCCAGTAACACCCACACTACAAAATTTTATGCGCAGTCCGAAAACCATATGATGCCCACCAATAGGCGATGAGTGACACACCTCTAGTATACTCAACATATCAATCTCGGGCACACAGCGACGAATAATCCCATCAGCACAACTATCGTAGTAATAATGCTAATCCCAAAAGAACTTCTTCACATCATGCATAAACTTTTTCATTTGGTGAAACGACAAATCCGATGGCACCAGATCACTGGCCAAGTAGTTAGCAAAGTCTACAAACCAAGGAATCAGATCATGGGAAGCAGCCAATACTTGTTCATTTGGAAAAACATCATTAATTTCAGCCCTATCATATATGTTTAGCATAGCTTCTTCCTCCAATCTGGACAAGTGATCGGTAACCTGATTTTCTGTCCCCTTTCTATCCTTCACCACAAAGTCGAACTCTTACAGCAACAACAACCATCTAATCAACCTCATTTTTGCATCCTTCTTAGCCATCAAATACCTCAATGCAGAATGGTTAGTATGCACTATAACCTTAGTACCAAACAAGTAGGATCGAAATTTCTCGAATGCAAAAACCACCGCAGGAAGCTCCTGTTCAGTCATTCTATAGTTCTTTTGAGCCACATTTAGAGCTTTACTGGCACAGTAAATAGGATGAAGAATCTTCTCTCACCTCTGTCCCAATACCAAACCAAGCGCCACTCCACTTGCATCAAACATTACCTCAAACGGTTACCCCCAATCCGGTGAAATAATAATAGGTACGGAAACTAGCTTTTCCTTCAACTCCCCAAATGCTCTCAGATAGGCATCATCAAACTCAAACCTACAATCCTTTTGGAGCAATTTGCACAATGGATATGCAATTTTGGACAAATCCTTGATGAACCTCCTATAGAAACCTGCATGCCCAAGAAAACTTCTAACAACTTTAACAGAGATAGGTGGTGGAAGCTTTTCTATTACCTCAACTTTCTCTCTATCAACCTCAATAACCTTCTCAGAAACCCAATGATGCAGACTATCCCTTGTTTCACCATGAAGTGGCACTTTTCCCAATTGAGCACGATATTGCACACTTTACGTCATTTTAGTACTTCAGCCAAATGGTATAGACAATGGTCAAAAGAGTCACCTACCACAGAGAAATCATCCATAAATACCTCAATAGTGTCCTCCATGATATCAGAAAATATCGACATCATACAACGTTGGAAGGTTGTTGGGGCATTACACAACCCAAATGACATTCGTTTGAAAGCGAAAGTGCCATAAGGGCAAGTTAAGGTGGTCTTCTCTTGGTCTTTCGAAGCTATAGAAATCTGATTGTATCCCGAATAACCATCAAGAAAACAATACCTACCCGTACCCACAAGTCGGTCCAACATCTGATCCATGAACGACATAGGGAAGTGGTCATTTCCTATCCAAACATTTAATATTTGGTAGTCCATACAGACTCTCCATCTAGTCACGGGCCGCATTGCAACAAGCTCATTTTTTGCATTCGGAACCACAGTCATCCCACTTTTCTTGGGCACACACTGAATAGGACAAACCCAACTACTATCTACAATGGGATAAATAACTCCAGCATCCAACCACTTGATGATTTCCTTTTTCGCTAACTCTTGCATAAGAGGATTTAGTCTTCTCTGGTACTCAATACTAGGCTTGTGATCTGACATGAGTTAGATTTTATGATAACAAATTCCAGAAGGGGTCGCAATAATGTCTGCAATAGTCCACCCAATAGCTTGCTTGGACCTCTTCAACACGGAAACCAATGCCTCAACTTGTGTCACATTCAGATCTGTCGCAATGATGATCGGTAGAGTACCATCTCTCCCCAAGAATATATATCTCAAATGTGATGGTAGAGCCTTAAGTTCCAATTTCGGAGCCTCTTCAACTGACGGTCCTGCGGGAGGAGAGTCACGATTTTTCATGTTTAACTCCAATCTCTTTTGTTTTTACGGGAATTCAAACCTATCAAGCGCGACGACAAATTCATCATAGTTTTTAATACCATCACCCTCAAAATTCATCATTATCGCTGCTAGTGTATCAACTCCCCATATCTCTTTAATAGGAACCTTAGAGCCACTCTCTACAATATGATTCACCACTGATACCGACTTGAGCTCACTACTCTGCTTTATGGATCTGCAAATGTTGAAAGTTACCTCTTCATTATTCAATCGAAACTTCATCTGCCCTTTCTCTATATCAACCAAGACACGCCTAGTGGCAAGGAATGGTCTCCCAAGGATGCTGGGAACGTTAAAATCAACCTCACAATCAAGTATCACAAAATCCGCTGGAAAGATAAAAGACTCCACTTTTACTAGTATATCTTGGAGCACACCAATGGGCCTCTTCACAGTTCTATCATCCATGAGAAATCGCATCGCAGTCGGTTTTGGATCTCCCAAACCCAACTTCTTGTAAATGGACAATGGTATTAGATTAATACTACCATCCAACTCACACATCGCCTTAGAAAAATGCAACAACCCGATGGTACAAGGAATAGTGAAGGCACCAGGATCCTCATTCTTCTGCATAAAGGACCTTGTAGCAATAGCACGACAATGTTGCAACCTATCATCATCTTTAAAACTCACGGCCCGCTTCTTAGTCACCAAATCTTTCATAAACTTTGCATACCCAGGCATTTTCTCCAAGGCTTCTATCAATGGAACATTGATGGAAAGCTATTTCAACATACTAATAAACTTGCGGTATTTCCTTTCTTCAGTCTTCTTCACTAACCTCTCTGGGAATGGATGTGGAGGTCTAGGCATGGGAACAACTTTTTGGGTTATCTCCACTTTCTTCTCTGTAGCATTCTCAGACTCTCCAGTAACCTCGATCTCATCATCATCTTTACTAACCTCAATTTCAACCTCAGACGGCATGGGTGGATCAATGGTCTACTTACCCCCTCGAATAGTGACTACCATACAATGCCCATCATTCTTTGAATTTTTGATGGTGTTGCTAGGAAGTGTGCCTGGCTGACGTGGATTGACTGTAGTGGACAACTGATTTATCTGCTTCTCAAGTTGTTTGATCGACACTTCATGGGAATCAACTTTTTGACCGATTCCAGACAAGTCATTTCGTATCTCCTTCACATTCTCATCAGTCGAACAAAACCTTTTCATCATCTTCTGCATCATATCCTCAATATGTGACATACTACCCCCAACTTCCCTATTACCAGATTCCCAATTTGGAGGAGGAACATATGGCCCAACCCTATCGTATATGTTGCCATAGTTGTTCCAGTGGTAGTTGTTGTCGCTACTGTAGTTCCCATCCCAGACATAATGACCCTCTCAATTATAGTTGCCATAGTTCTGACCTTGGTTTTCTTTGACCTTGGAGCCAATTATCCAAATTGGAACCTTGGGTGTTGTCTCAAAAACCCCCGTCTGATCATTCATTGCATAAGTATCCTATTCATAGTAGCACTCCTTAACCGTTGGTGGCTTTTTAGTGAAATAATTCACAAAACTTATCTTTTCGGTACCTCTGCTCACATGCTTCAATACCCAAGTTTTTTCCTCATCTGAGCCATCTCTTCATGAATGTCATCGGCAGATTGACTAGGTGCAGATTAAACTGCAAAAGTGCTTCTTCCAATGTCTGAATTTCGAGTGCTCCATTCTTTATTGTTCCAGGAAATCTTCTCTAGTTTATCAACGATCTCCTCAAAAGTGCACTCAACATATGATCCTCTTGCGATAGTATCAACCATAACCTTACAATTTTCATCTTGGCCTCTATAAAAATACTCCTTCAGTGACTCATCATCAATACAGTGGTTTGGAACACTTTTTATGAAAGCAGTGAACCTGTCCCATGAACTACTCACAGACTCTCCAGGTAGTGCTATGAAGTTGTTGAGTTTATCTTTGTGGTTCAGCTTCTTTGACACTGGGAAGTATTTTGCTATGAACACTTTACGGAATTGATCCCATCTGTGAATTGAGTTATAAGGAAGCTTAGTAAACTATACAACAACATCTCTGGTCACTGATAGAGGGAAGACTCTTAACCCAATAACATCTATGTCTAAATCAGGTCGACCCACGCAACTCTTGCAAACACTCCTCAACTTGGCCAGGTGCCCAAGTTGATCCTTTGATGCCATACCAGAGAACAAACCCTTCGCTGTAACTGATGAGTCCACAAATTGGACTCATTTAGGGCTTTATTTTAATAGAAATAGTGTCCTTAAATGCTTATTTTATCTCATTATCTAATGAAAATGCTTAAGTTTCAGGTATTTGAAGTTTTAGTGGAAGCATGGACACTTAGGAGCAAAAAGGAACAAAAAGGTTGAAAAGAACGAAGAAGCTGAAGCCTGAGCATCGCAGGCATAATTGGCGAATCTCCAAAGGTACACACTCCGCCCTTTGTTCCAGTACGTGAAGCCCTAAAGGAAGTGGATCAAAAGGTGATTAAAGGAGCAGTCGGCGTGTCGCCGAATAGTTTTGCGAAGCAGTACTATGTCGCCCAATGACACAGAGCACGACGATGTTGAAGGATGGTGCAAGAAGGTGATGAACTGCACTTAAGGGAGAATCGCCAAGTCGATCAGTGATTCTGACTAATGTCGCCGAATGATCCACTGCAGCACAAGTTTTTGAGAACTATAAATACTCGTTGAGATTATAGCTTTAAAAAAGTTTTAGCATTACATTTTCAGTATCAAATTTTAGACAATATGATTTTTAGTACTTTTTTACTCTCAAGTTTGGAGAGGGGTTTTGGGAGACTTGAAGAAAGGAGTTCATCTTACCCAAGTTGGAATTAGGTCTTCTCCATTATTCTTCCTTTACTTAAATCAAGGTTTAATTTCCTATATTCATTTGATTTCACTATCATTTTAGGTGTATTTTGTTATTTCTTGATGCATGTGTGGCTAAAAACCCCTATTCTTGGGGTGTGATTAAGCAAAGATGTGTTGATATTATTGTTGGGTCTTGCTTGCTGATAGGTTAGATGTATTTTAATGGTGATTTCACCTAGTGGTTGTGGTTTAATTTAATGGGTTTGTAGTTGCAAATACAAATCCACCCATGTGTTTTCGTCTTGCCCAAAAGGGAGGTTGCGAAACCAAGACCACTAAACTGATGACCTACGGAGTGGGTCGACATGAGGTTCTGCCCGAGAGGGTGAGCCTTAGTCCTATATCCTAACACTCAGCTCGAGAGAGTGAGTGGGGTAAGGCATAGGCTGGTCTTCCAGCGACAAATGGGTGTCCGAGAGGAACGCATTTGAAACGGGATAAGTTGCCCGAGAGGGAACTTATTTCCATCTAAAACTTCGCCTAGTCACTATTATCTTGAAAATTTCCTAGCGAAAGCATGTACCCAACTATTTATCTCAACTCGTATTGCGGTCACAGCCCAGGAACTCTTCCTCATACTTGATTTTCTAGTTATTTTTGTTGTTTTTACCTACTTGTGACAAAACCCCCAAAAATGATATTTGACACTTTTGTGTCCCCCCTTCGATTTTGCAATGTTTTTAATCGTTAATGTCTTTAGCAACAACTAGTTAGAACTAGATTTTATTTTTCTATTAATTCTGAAGATTTCTCCCTTGGGACACGACCCCAACCCTTTGTTGGGTTACTATATTATCGATGATCGTAAACATTGGAACCGTAGTTAGTGTCGTTGGTCACGATAAGCATCAAAATGGTGCCGCTGTTGGGGAGTGGTCTTATTTGAGAATTTTTAGCTCGGTAGAATTTTCGTTCTTCTTAGTTGTAGTTCACTTACCCAATTTTATGTTTTGTTTTGAGCATTTGTGTGTTTCAATAGCTATATGAGTGTGAACGACTAAAATAACTGCCAAGTAGGCAACCCAGTGGGTCATGCTTTTCATCGAAATGATATTGATGATATTAATAATGTGTACAACCCTGGCCAAGTGGGTGAGATGAATGCAATTCGCATGCCACAGGCAGACGGAAATGCAACATTTGAAATTACTAGCACAATACTCCATCTCATACATTCAAGAGGTGTATATGGAGGGTTAGAGCATGAAGACTAGTAAGAGCATATACAAAGCTTCTTGGAAGTGTGCACACGTCTGTCATTCAAGAATCAATCGCAAGAATGCATACGACTGCGCTTATTTCCATTATCATTAACCGGGGAAGACATTAGGTGGTCGATCAAGCTTCCAAAGAACTCCATCAAGTCATGGGAGGGGCCGGTAATGGCTTTTCATGAAAGATTCTTCCCTCAATAAAAACTGATGAAACTAAGAGATGACATTCAAAGTCTTAATCAAAGGGAGGGTGAACCAATCCACGAATCCTGGACACGATTTAAGAGAATTTTGCAAAAAAGTCCAACGCATGGATTGCCAAGTGAGTTACTGCTCCAATTGTTTTACCGTAGTCTGGATTTAGTTAATAAAGGGATAGCTGATCAGCTGGTGCAAGGAGGAATAATGTTACAATCATTTAAAGTACGATCATTTCTCCTAGATGGCATGACTAAAGTAAATCAAGCATGGTACACAAAAGATGACCAAGTTTCCCCACTGTGCTTCAAATTAACGCAAGAACAACTCAAAAAAGAAAGTGAAAGGGACGAAAACATCAAAGAGATATTGTCTCAAATAGATGTGATACACGAGCTCATGAAAGGGACGTACGAAGTATTTCGAGTTGAGGAGGGTTCTCCTTCTTATTGTTTGAGACCGGGGGAGAATCAAGGTTGGAACTCCAAAATAATTGAGGGGGTTTCTTCATCTGGTTACTTAAGACCGGGGGAGAATAAAGGTTGGAACTCCACAATATATGAGGAGGGTTTCCACCCACGCTATTAACAGCGGGACAGAAATCAAGGTTGGAACTATTATAGGGATGAAGAGTCAAGGAGATATTACCACGACTGGGCTGAGCAGATGACCATGAGGAAGACCATACTCAATTGAGTGAAAGCCCGAAATCTAAAGGGAGCGCAAGTAGTCCTCGGGTAAATGATCTATTGTCATAATACTTGATAAAGTTGAGGGTTCTGATGATTTGTTGAAAGGAATGAGAGATGACTTTTCATCACTAAACAGTAAAATGAATTCTCACGCTGATGCCATCAAAACACTAGAAGGTAAATTGAGTCTATTAACAACTAAATTATCCTCCATAACACTAATGAAAGATAATGAAAGGGGGTTAGCTGCGGCAACCCGTAGTTGAAAGATGGAAAAAGGGAATGTGATGGCATATGAGGACCCTCGCATGCAGGAAGAGAGCTAGGGTATAGAGGAATGGGAATCACCTATTCCACAAAACCTTGTCAAAGAACCACAATATGATGCAGAGCAACATATCCAAGCTCCAAAAATCACGCACCCTTTACCCAAAATACCTCTACCATTTCCTCAACATTTGAAAAAGAAGAACGAAGATGACAAGTTCAAAAAGTTTTTGTCAGTAGTCAAGAACTTGTCAATTAACCTCCCTTAGGTAGAAGCATTGTTGGAAATGCCGGGGTATGCCAAATTCATGAAGGAGCTGGTTACAAATCAAAGGAGCTTGAAGTATGAAACGATTGAAGTACCACATAGTTACATCGTAGTTATGACAAATGAGTCAATCACTAAGAGAGAAGATCCTAGGACATTCGCAATTCCATGCACAATTGGCATGATCCAATTCTCTAAAGCTTTGTGAGACTTGGGAGTAAGCATTAACTTGATGCCCTATGCAATATACAAACAACTTGGTTTGGGTGAACCAAAGGCAACCAGAATGAGACTCCTTATGGCTGATCGATCAATCAAGCACCCAGTGGGGATACTCCATGCCATATTGGTAAAAGTAGATCGGTTCATCTTCCCGGCTGATTTCGTGATTCTAGACTGTGAGATGGATGCTGAAATCCTCATTATTTCGGGAAGGCCCTTCTTGGCTACTAGGAGAGCATTGGTGGATGTCAAAAGAAGAAAATTGAAGTTCCGTGTGAACAATGATGAGGTGACCTTCAATATCTGTAAATCCATGATCAACTAAGTAATATCCATGTGGTGTCTACTGAGGATGTTATAGATGAGGCAGTGGCAAGTGTTAGCCATTTAATGCGAAAGAATGAACCCCTTGAGTCTGTACTCGCTAACTTTGATGAATCCAAAATTCAAGGCTATGGGGAAATGGTAGCTGCCTTATCAGTGTTAGGAGTATCCTCAAGCAATCCAATCAAATTAGACATCGACCTGAAACACATAGAAAGTCCTCCTGTAAAGCTATCAACAGATGAACCCCAAAATATGAAATTAAAAGTCCTACCCTCTCATCTAAATTATGCCTTCTTAGGAGCCAATAACATGTTACCAATGATTATTGAAGCCGATTTGCTCGACGGGCAGGGGAAATTGCACATTGAAGTACTGCAGAAGCATATAAAAGTCACTGGATGGAGAATAGCCGATATAGTAGGAATTCCTCCTGGGATATGTACTCACAAGATTCGGCTTGACAGTGAATGTAAACTTAGTGTGGAGCATCAACGGAGATTGAACCCTCCAATGCAAGAGGTGGTGAAGAAACAAATCATCAAGTGGATAGATGCAGGAGTGATCTACCCTATCGCAGATAGTAAGTGGGTAAGTCAGTGCAATGTGTACCAAAAAAGGGCGTATAACTGTAGTCCCAAATTCAAATGGAGAACATGTGCCGACAAGACCAGTGACTGGGTGGCGAGTATGCATGGATTATCAAAATCTTAACTCATGGACCGAGAAATACCAGTTTCCAATGCCCATTATGGATCAAATGCTAGACCAGTTATCAGAAAGGGGGTGGTATTGCTTTTTAGATGGATATTCCGGTTACAATTAGATCTCTATCATGCTTGAAGACCAAGATAAAACAACTTTTACCTTCCCTTATGTAACATTTGCATTCAAAAGGATGCCATTCGGGTTATGTAATGCCCCAACAACATTCCATCGTTGTATGTTGTCTATTTTTGTAGATATGGTCGAAGACTCTCTGGAAGTATTCATGGATGACTTCTCAGTCGTTGGGGACACATTTGAGGAATGTTTGACACACTTAGGACAGGTGCTCCAAAGATGCGTGGATACGAATCTGGTTCTTAATTATGAAAAATATCATTTTATGGTGAAGGAAGGAATCGTTCTTGGGCACAAGATGTTGCAAAAGGGTCTAGAAGTTGACAAGGCAAAAATTGAGGTCATTGAGAAATTACCCCCACCAATTTCAGTGAAAAAGGTATTCACAGCTTCTTGGGTCATGTAGGTTTCTACCGAAGGTTCATTAAAGAGTTCTCAAAGATTGCACAAAAACAATGCAAACTCCTAGAAAAGGAAGTGAAGTTCTATTTTGATGATGCTTGTATGGTCGCATTTAAGTGTCTAAAAGAAATATTAGTATCCACCCCGATTATCGTCAGTCCTAATTGGTCTGAATATTTCGAAGTAATGTATGATGCTAGTGGGATGGCATTGGGAGTAGTATTGGTGCAAAAGCACAACAAACTATTTCACCCAATTTATTACGCAAGCAAAACTATGAATACTGCATAGCGATATTATACAGTCACGGAGCAGGAGTTGCTCGCAGTGGTCTACGCATTTGAAAAGTTCCGGGCATACTTGCTAAGAACCAAAGTAACAGTACACACTGATCATGCTGCACTCCGATTCTTGATGGCGAAGAAATTTGCAAAACCAAGATTGATACGGTGGGTGCTATTACTATAGAAGTTCAATTTTGAGGTGAGAGATCGGAAGAGAAGATGCCGAGTGTGAGGTCGACATAGACGATTCCTTCCCCGATGAACAGGTGTTTGCTATATCTCTCAAATCCTCACCGTGGTATGCAGACTTTGCAAACTACATTGTGAGTGGATTGATACCCGATGAGCTGACCTTTTACCAACAAAAGAGATTCATGTTCGATGTTAAAAATTAGTTTTGGGATGAACCATACTTATTTTGAGAATGTGATGATCATGTTATTAGGAGATGTGTTCCAGAAGAGGAAGCGGTAGAAATTATCCATGCTTGTCATGCATCCCCAGTAGGAGGTCACCATATAGTGGTACTCGCATTGACGCTAAAGTCCTCCAAAGTGGTTATTACTGGCCGTCCCTATACAAAGATGCACATGAATTTCAAAGAAATGCTCGCAATGTCAGTATCAAGGTGGAGTGTGTTGAAGACACGAGTTGCCTCTCACTCCTATTTTGGAAGTGGAGCTATTCGATGTATGGGAAATCAATTTCATGGGCCCATTTGTGAGCTCATTTGTGAATAAATATATATTGGTGGCTGTAAATTATGTCTCCAAATTGGTAGAGGCCATTGCACTTCCAAAAAACAAAGGAAAAATGTTATCCACTTTTTGAAATGCTGCATTTTCACAAGGTTTGACACTCCTAGGGAAATCATTAGCAATGGGGGGTCTCACCTTTGCAATAGGTGGTTTTCAACGACACTGAGTAAATATTGGGTGAAACACAAAGTAGCAACCCCATACCATCCCCAAAGAAGTGGCCAAGTCGAAGTGTCAAATTGGGAAATCAAAAACATCCTGGCAAAGATAGTGAATGCCAACAGAACTGACTGGTCTAGGAAATTGGATGATGCACTATAGGCATACCAAACTGCATATAAGACACCTATCAATATGTCTCCTTATCAATTGGTTTATGGTAAAGCTTGTCATTTACCCGTCGAACTAGAACACAAAGCATTATGGGCATTCAAGGCCTTAAAATTGGACTGGTAAAAAACTTCAAGGGAGAGGGTAGAGTAGCTGAATGAACTGGATGAATTTAGACTCAGATCGTATGAAAGTTTAGCCATCTACAAACAGAAAATGAAAAAATGGCATGATGCTCGAATACTCAAGTGGGACTTCAAGGTAGGAGATTGGGATTTGTTATACAACTCTCGACTTAGACTCTTTCCCGGAAAGCTCAAATCCAAATGGTCTGGACCTTTTAGAGTAACACGAGTGTTCACCAATGGTGCCATAGAAATTGAAGATCAGGAAGTACCTCCATTTAAAGTGAATGGTCAACGTCTGAAATTATATTTTGGGGATTGTCAAGAAATTTCTTTGGTTGAAGTGGTGTATTTAGAAGATGCATGAAGACGCTGCTGCGTCATGCCACGACGTTAACTAAAGCGTTGTTTGGGAGGCAACCCAAAACCATGTATTACTTTCTTTAGCTTTGATAAAATAAAGGTGTGTTGATTGTGCAGATGGAAGTATGAAGAATGAACAAAAGGTGCAGATAGGCGAGTGATGGATTCAGTTGGTGATTTGCCGAAAGGATCGGCGAATTCGACCTTTTCCGTTGTTCGACTCTAGATATCGTCAACATTAGAGTTTGTAAAACTTGGCGAGTTTCAGAAATCATTGGCGAATCGCTGATCATATCATCGATCACGATGGAAACCACCATTTGAAACCCCGTAAACCAGAGATTCTGTAAACTTCAGCGAAGAACTAAACAGTCGGCAGTCCGCCGACTGAGTTTGACTAATGCCGTCGAGTGGAAAGTTTTTACAAGCCAAAGGTTTAGAATTTCCAAATTCATTCACTTTCCCACGCTTTTTATCTAGTCAACACCCACATCTGTACTACAGTTTTACATTTCTTGCACTTCTGGAGTATTTTGATTCATTGGTTTGCGCGCGGATTTGGATTGCATTGCCGCCTAGCTTCTCAGTAGTATTTCAACAAGTACAAAAGGTCAGTCCATATTTATTTTGTCAACAACAATGGCCTGACAAATGGAGAGAAACTACATAGCTAGAACCTTTCTTTACATCCCTCTCTGTCTTATTATGCTTTTACTTTTGAACACTTTTAATTGCATTTGAGGACAAATTTCTTTTATTTGTGGTGAGGTGAGGCTCACCTTTTGTGTGCTATTTGTGATTCGTGTTTTGTAAATTTGGGTTGTCTGTTTCTTTTTATATATTGCCTTTCGTGGATGTTTGAGCGCATGGCTCCTTTTGGTTTTCAATTGTAAAAATGATTTTGACCGTTCCGAAATTTTTTTAGTTTTTGAAAATTTTCGCCACCTCTTGTGTTGAAAGTGGTTGTTCTTTTTCAAAATTTAAGTCTCAGTTTTGATCAATACTGATGACTTGAATAGTGCTCTCAATCGAACGAACATGAATGTGCAGCTACGACGAGACAAAATAAAGTTTCATAGACAATATGTGAACTCTTTGCATCTTGTTGTGATTAGCCATATATCCAATTGACTCTCTTGTAATGACCGTTGCAC
Organism: Solanum piurae; assembly: GCA_029582685.1. NCBI lineage: Eukaryota > Viridiplantae > Streptophyta > Magnoliopsida > Solanales > Solanaceae > Solanum > Solanum piurae. The sequence continues at coordinate 38,001 of JAJOOO010001712.1, forward strand.
ACTAGCGAAAGTGTGTAATTATGGTTGACTTAAGTGTCGATGCCTTGTGTGATTAACTTACTTTGAACCATGCATGAATAAACCCAGAATTTGCTCTGTTAGTCTAATTGATTTAGAAAGGTGTCCTCTTGATATGATCTTAGGCAACTTTAAAGAGTGTGAGCCAAATTTGATATATTCCTCTTTTGTGGCCTACCCGTGAGCGTGCGAAACTCTTTTGAGCACCCCTTGAGCCTTACCTTTCTTTGGAAGAACCTTGATGAACCCTAGACCATACTTAACCCCACTACCTATAATCCTCTTGAGTTGTGATTGAGTGAATAGCCAACTTAGTCCAAAATCCTAAGTTGGGGGTGTGGTGAAAAGGAAAAGGAGAAGTCAAGAAGTGCAATAAAAAGTTTCTCTAACCCATGGTATTGTAAAACAAAATGGAAAACCTCCAAATAAATAAATAAAATAAATATATATATAATAATTTTGGAATAAAAGTGCAAAAGGAATTGGCTTTCCAAGCAATACATGGAAAGTGAATGAAAGGATGACTTAGAAGCACTTGAAGAAAAAGTGATAAGGGAAGGAAAAATGACATTTTGAGAACACCACATCTCACGAGGATGATGAAGTCATTGAGCCTAAATGACCATACATTTGCACTCATCCCCATTACAAGCCTTGAAAAGACCTTTTTGATCTTGAGAAAGCCGAACCGAAAGTCGATTGGAAAATAAGGGCAAACCTATGGGTGAAAACATGCATTGTGTTCCTCTTTTTGAGTGTGAGCGTTGCATCTGATTCTGGATCTTAAATTGATTAACTCTTGTGTGTGAATATGGAATCATTCTTTGTGTGAGGGCATTTAGACACTTTTGTTGTGCTTGAACTTGCATTAGTATCAAATATTGCGAGCATGAGAATCTTTGGTAATGGTGTGTCACAACTTCAATTATTGAGTACACAATTGAATCTCCGCATAAATAGTTTGAAGTTTTGTTGGTGCATTCATGATTGAGTCTTGTGTAGCACTATTTGAGGCACCTCTTTTTTGAACGAATGAACTTGAGTTTTCTTGAGGATAAGCAAAATTTTAAGTTAGGGCTTTATTTTAATAGAAATAGTGTCCTCAAATGCTTATTTATCTCAATATCTGATGAAAATGCCTAAGTTTCAGGTACTTGAAGTTTTAATGGAAGCATTGATACTTAGGCGCAAAAAGGAACAAAAAGGCTGAAAAGAACGAAGAAGGTGAAGCCTGAGCATCTCCAAGCATAATTGGCGAATTGCCAAGCATACTTGGCGAATCGCCAAAGGGACACACTCTGCCCTTTGTTCCAGTACGCGAAGTCCTGAAAAAAGTAGATCGAAAGGGGATTAAAGGATCAGTCGGCGTGTCGCCAAATAGTTCCGTGAAGCAGTACTATGTCGCCCAATGACACAGAGCACGATGATGTCGAAGGATGGTTCAAGACGGCGATGAACTGCACTTAAGGGCGAATCACCGAGTCTATCGGCGATTCTGACTAATGTCGCCGAATGATCCACTGCAGCAGAAGTTTTTGAGAACTATAAATACTCGTTGAGAGTTGTATCTTAAAAAATGTTTTAGCATTACATTTTTAGTATCAAATTTTAAACAATATAATTTTTAGTACTTTTTTACTCTCAAGTTTGGAGAGGGTTTTTGGGAGACTTGAAGAAAGTAGTTCATCTTCCCCAAGTTGGAAGTGGGTCTTCTCCATTCTTCTTCCTTTGCTTAAATCAAGGTTTAATTTCTTATACCCAATTGATTTCACTATCATTTTAGGTGTATTTTGTTGTTTCTTGATGTGTGGCTAAACAACCCCATTCTTGGGGTGTGTTTATCAAAGATGTGTTGATATTATTGTTGGGTTTTGATTGCTCATAGGTTAGATGTATTTTTTTTGGTGATTTCACCTAGTGGTTGTGATTTAATTTAATGGGTTTGTAGTTGCAAATACAAAGCCACCCATGTGTTTTCGGCCTGCCCGAGAGGGAGGTCACAAAACCAAGACCACTAGACTAATGGCCTAAGGAGTGGGTCGACATGAGGTTCTTCCCGAGAAGGTGAGCCCTAGTACCATATCCTAACACTCAGCTCGAGAGAGTGAGTGGGGTAAGGCGTAGGTTGGTCTTCATGCGGTAAATAGGTGTCCGAGAGGAACACATTTGAAACGGGGCAAGTTTCCCTAGAGGGAACTTATTTCCATCTAAAGCTTGGCCTAGTCACTATTATCTTGAAAATTTCCTATCGAAAGCATGTACCCAACAATTTATCTCACCTTGTATTCCGGTCACATCCAAGAACTCTTCCCCATACTTGATTTGCTAGTTATTTTTGTTGTTTTTACCTACTTGTGAAAAAACCCCCAAATTGATATTTGACACTTTTGTGTCCCCCCTTCGATTCACAATGTTTTTAATCGTTAATGTCCTTAGCTACGACTAGTTAGAACTAGATTTAATTTTTCTATTAATTCTTAAGACCACTCCCTTGGCACAGAGCCCCAACACTTGGTTGGGTTGCTATATTATCGACGATCGTAGACATTGGAACTATAGTTAGTGTCATTGGTCACGATAAGCATCAGTAAGCATCTGCATCAGACTGCTCGTCATCACGAATGTATTCCCCGTAGGTAGATGAGGTAGAACAATAGGTCCTTCAGATTCAACGGTATTGAAGTCGACCCTATAGTTATCACGCAAGATTGGTTCTGGTGGATTATGTACCCTTAATGCATCTCCCAATAGATTACCACCTTTATTTTCAACATTCTTATTATCAACCCTAGAAGGCTGCAACTAAACTCCATCACCTAGATTTCCTCCGATAGGTTTAGCTGGGACCCCTTGATTATTCATCCTTTGCAAAGTTCTGTTCAATTATGGATCGTAAGGAGTCAGTGGTTCACCTAGACTCCGTGTACTTGGCATACACTATAGTAGGAACCTGAGAGAAACAAAAACAAAAGCAAAAGTAAAATTAGGAAATAATTGACTACAGTTCAATAATGTAGTTAAACTTAATCTAAAAGCCTTATTTCTCGGCAGCGGAGCCAAAATTTGATACGCTTAAATTACACCCCCCTAAAGAAGTATAAGCGCTCGTTGTCAAATAAAAAACCCAAATAGTAGGTTGGGTTCGATCCCATGAGGAATAAGGTTTAGACTTAAACCTAACTTACAATTATATTCGTTTAGTCAACTTATTTCCGAGAAAAGTAAGTAAAGGGCGGTTTTTGTGTAACAAATAATTGATTGTAGTTCAGAGAACAAGTGAGCAAGATTCAAACTTTGTTGTTATCAATGAGAGAGAGAAACGAGGGCGTACGTGTTCCCCATAAGCTTATAATGTGGTAATCCTAGTAATAGTAATCATTTCCTAGTGTATTACATGCAAAGTGATAAGTTATGTATCTCTAAATCCTTGGTCCGACAAAGAAAGAATTTCACCCCGCACCTTGGTTCGGCTACGTCTGTATAATTTACTAACCCTTATATTAACCTCATATTAGACATAACATCAATGTATGACTTAGTTTTCACCCTCGCACCAATTAACATTACACTCTTAGATAGTATCCCACTAAATCTATGTTGATAATTCTTTTCTTATTAACTACCTCCTTGGTCCGCCAAGTAGCAACAAGGTGAGTTCTAACGTTTGCAACCGCTAAATAGACTTCTAAACGAAAGAATTGTCAGTGCATGCAATAACACTATTCAAGAATTACTTAGTTACTATTCATACTTTGTTAATCGCTCATGGTTCCCACAACCCTAGTTGTAGGTTTAGTTACCCATAGTAGCAAGAACACAATTCATATTTGTAGAAAAAGAATTCATGAAACTACGTAATGAGAAGAAGAGATCCAAAAACCCAACTTGAATTTCAAAGTAAAAATATTCAAAACGAACTTAGGAGATCAAGAATTGCTAGAATTGCAAGTTAATCTCCAAAGACAAAAACTAGAACTAAAGTTATAATATCTAACCCCCAAAAACGAGGCTTACATGCCCTATATATAAAAAAACATGTCCCAAATAAAATGGAAATGAAATAAGGAAATAAAGTTTTTGGACGCGGTTTCGATCTACCACACTGACCTACCGACCATGGACTGATCTACAGTCCATAGGTTCCTTCCGTGGTTTGGGACTTAGGCAATTTTCCGAAACTCAAAATCTCCAACTCTCAATAACAATCAATGGATCAGTAGGATGGACCGTGGTTTGTTCCATGGTTTGTAAATCATTCTCCGTAGCTCCATACTTAAACTTTTGAAATCAGGTACTGGAACCCCCTTATCTGAATCATTTGATGGAGCTGTAGGACTGCCTGTAGGTCGACCTACGGTCCATCATTCATAATCGTGGTTCCACACTTCGTCAAGAATTCCTTGATTTTCTATTAGTCCCGTCCGTAGATGCCCTTTTCTGCACAATTCTTCAGGTGTGTCTCTCTACTTCCATGTCCGAACTTATTTCCTGAAAACATGATAAAAATACATTAATACCAATACAAAATGTCTCTAGACACACACAAATCTTAAGTGAAATGTATTAAAAATACTGTAAACTCACGGTATATCAGTATACCACCGCCCTAGTGTGCCTCCAAAGAGAGGAAGTTTTGAGTGTCTCCAGTAATGTTCCTTGAGATTCCTTTGTCCATGTACAAGCACTGACTCCTTCCTCTCTTCTACACAAGAATCACTTATTAGACTTAGGAACACACTTGAGATGGAGTTCCCAAAAACTATCAAAAGGTTTAATAAGAAACCTACATGTCCATGGGGGTAAATTGTTCTTGCTAAAATGGTATCTGGGACCATGTACCTTTTTCTTTTCTACACTTCCTTTTCTCGACTTGAGAAAGTTCTCATGCCTTTCTTTTATTCTTTTTAGAGACTCACATTTTTCCTTCAGATGACCATTTCTTCCACAATGGGTACATAGAAGATTGTCAGAAACAGAGACATATTTACTATGAGGATTGTAGGAAGGTTCTATCTATCTACAACCTACGCTCTTTTTGATGTTGAACTTCTCATTAGCTAAGTTTGAAAGGATCTTAGATGAATCAGTCCATTTCAGGGAATGGTTCAGCTCTTCTTTGATCTTACTAAGGTCTTTCATCAGTTGAGAATTCTTTTCAAGAGAAGCAACTAATTTAAACTCAGATGCCTTTAACTTCTCTTCTAATTCAACATCAAAGCCACTGAGTTTCTGTTTCCCACCCTCAGAGGTACCTGGTTCCTTGCTGGGCTTCATGCTCTTAGTTTCTATAATACTTATCCTAACACTCATATCAGACATTTGAGAGTTAAGGGTTGCATTTTCAACCTCACACAAACTCAGTTTTTCACTTATCATCATATTCTCACTGGTTAATTCATCTACTGAGTCAATTAGTACTGCAACAAGTTTTCTTAATCTTTTAATGGATAAAGTACCAATATCAATTTTCAGATCAAAGAGGGTTACCTCATCCTGATTTTCTTCATCGTTCGATTTTTCCATTAGTGAGAAAATGGTGTTGAACATGGTTTCATCATATTTGACAACCATCATTGAGACATCTTCATGAATGTCCTCTTCTTCCTCTGATTCACTGGATCCATTTCCCAAGATTTCAAATGCTTTATTCACTACTTAAACAACGTGAGCCTTTCTTCTGGCATGGTCTAGGACCTGGTCCCTTCTTCAAAGTTTGAAGTCCTGAGTTTCCTACTTTTGTCTTTGACAGTCCCTCATAAAATTACCGGGCTTCCTACATTTGTGACAAAGCTCATTTGGATTTTCTGCTCTGCTGGTGGAAACTTTCTTTTGAAACCATCCATGATTTTTTATTATCTTCTACAACCTTCTTGTGAGGTATGCCATCTCATTCTCCTCTTATGACCCATCGTTCAGAGACATCTTCAAGGCTACTGATTTCTCCTTCCTTCCTTCCTTAACAATTGACCCCTGTTGTCTGTTCAGCTCGTAAGTTTGAAGGTTTCCAATTAGATCATCCATGGTGAGTACCTTCAGATCTCTTGCCTCAATGATAGCATTCAGTTTGCTCTCCCATGACTTGGGAAGTACCTTGAGACTTTGAACTTGTTTTCTTGAGTGAATAGATTCACCAATATATCTTAGTTCTTTGGTAATGGAAGTGAACGTTGTATGCATCTCGTGAATGGTTTCACCTTCCTTCATACTGAAATTCTCATATTGAGTTGTTAGCATATCTATTTTGGACTCTTTTACTTGGGTCGTTCCTTCATGAGCTATTTTGAGACAGTCCCATATTTCTTTAGTCGTGTCGCACGTAGAGATTCTGTTGTACTTATCTGGACCGATCCCACATACTAGCATCTTCTTGGCTTTATAGTTCCTTTATATCTTTTTCCTATCAGCTTCAATGTTTTCCCTTCTAGTTTTGGGAATCACTTTGATGAGTTCTCCTTCCACTACATCTTTGGTAGGAATGTATGGTTCGTCAAGAATCACATCCCACATCTCAGTGTCTTTAGCATTTATGTAGTCATGCATGCGTGTCTTCCATCATCCATAAAAATTTATGTTAAAGAGAGGTGGTCTAGTGGTGGACTGACCTTCGTCCAGGCTCGGTGGAGCACCATTCCTTCAGGATCTTTTCTTTTCTTGGTGTTAGCCAAATAGAAAAGTCAAGCTCTCATACCACTTATTGGAATATATGCATCCACTAGCTGCGATAGGACCAGGTCCTTGACATAATTAAGACAAACAAAAGGCGATACTAAAAGTAAAGATAGCACACACAACTTTACGTGGAAACCTCCTTTCTCAATGGAATAAAACCACAACATGTCTCACATGATTTTCAAACTGTTTTTACTTATTTTCTTAAGCAAAAGAAAAAAATTATTACAACCACACAAGAGATTAACGTCCTAATTGTTATTCTGAGTAATACAACAACTACTCAAACGAGCCAAAGCAATGCCTGCATTGCCCACTATACTAACCCACACCGATTAATATAGGCTTTTATCGTAAGACACAAGTTGCCTTCAACTAAGTTATTATAGTGATTCACCCAAGTTTTGAAACGTTTCTATCACAAGTGAAATGAATCCTACAATATAAGCACAAATACAAGCAATCAACATAACAGCCAATTCAGGAAGCAAATTGTCAGACTATGAGGTCCCTTGCTGTTTGTTGAAGCTTGAATATTCTCTGTTTGAATGAATGAGTGATTTGTTGTTTATGATGTAGAATATATCAATAATAAAGTAGTATTAATCACTGAACAAACAACCTCGTCCATTTTGATTGGTGTGGTACACCAACCACGTCACCAACCTCTAAGACGACAACTTTCCAGTTGTATAGCACATAGACCTTGAGGAGCGCACTCTTCACAGGAGCAGGTCCATGTATATTTGAGGAGATCATCAGAACATCGGGGAGCGTTAAGACTTATCATATCTGATTACAAGAGAAGATTGGATCTGATGACTAAAGACTTTATGACATATGGATTTATATAATCATCATCCTTTACTGAAAGATCTATAATGATAATACATTAAGGTTGCCTACATAATGAGTCTTGTGTTACCAATTTTTGTGCAAGCACTGATATGCTCTCATCAAAAGTACGAGTTTCATTGAAAATCATTTCCATCGCTAGAACAATCATTCTCTTCTCCTCGTTTGCAACTTGAATGTAGCAGAGAAAGTTTTTTTTTCCGTTACATTGAAGTTGAAGGTAGGTTTAATGTTTAACTAACTTTTGTTGCTTTGGTCCTGTGGGAAGCCTAAAGAATCCCTTACTATGTCGATAGTCTCGGTTTAAGACATCTAAGTAAAAATCATTGATTTCTCCAGTTAATTGAGACTGCGGAAAACCAAAAATTGCATAATCATACAACCGGCCAATTGGGTGGTCAAGTATACTAATGTATTACAAAATTTGTTGGACATCTAGGCATCTTCAATTTAGATAATTTCGTCTCTTTTGTCAAGCTTGCCTGAACACCACATGGTTTTGATTCTTTTAAGTTAAGTTGTAGGTTATTGATTTGATATTCAACCTAGAGATATTTTGGTCCCTCCTTGAAATAGAAATTTTCTACCAAGCTGTACTTCTTATACTCTCGAACATAATTGGTAGTCTTCTTTTACATTTGAGACATACACCGATTGAAAAAGTCAAGGGACACACCTATAGAGAAAGTGAGGGTTCTTTTATAACCATAAAACCACTAAGGTCTACCCTACTATGCATATTGAGAATGTTATTGATGTTATCGTTGATCATCCAAACTTGCCATCTATACAAGGTAGAGCTTCAAATCACCAATTTTCTTTGATCAAATAATTGACTTTGGAGTTGTGGTCGTCTGATGTACTTGTGATGAAATAGTATTAATAAAGTCCTGTAGATATTATTATTCATTTAAGTTGTTGATCATTAATGCTCTCCCGATGCACCTGCGATGATAGAATGATATTAATTATTCCCAATTTTAGGGCTAATGTATTTAGACACAAACTAAGCATTTCCTACTTGATGCATTAAAGTTGTCTATTGCAGTACTTAATCACATATGTATATTGTTTCTATCTTGTTTATTTTACATGAATATGATTGAGTTTAAGGTTTTCTTTTAGTACCGAAAAACTGTTTGAATATTGTTACCTCTGATTTAGGTTAGTTTAGTTGTGTTTTGTTTCATCCTTCCAACTAGGATTCTTGGAGGCTACTCATCCCTAAAACCTAGTTCATTCTTATATAAAGGGTACTATATTTTCTTGAAAAGGCATCTCAAATATTTTATAAATTCATGGAATATTCATAAAGAGGCCAACCAAAAATAATCCTAGTTCAAGAAAACACGTCACTAACGGCCCTCGAATCATGGATAAATCTTAGAAGAGTAGAATCAATGGAAGACTAGAATTATACCCATATTGATTTATCAATAAAATATTCTTGTTTCTTCAAATTTTACTTATGGTTGATTTATTTTCCATATATCTAAATTTTGATTCAAACAAATTTGGTGAACCCGACGTGAATTTTATTGTGTAAAGATTCTGGCACTAGGCATGCCAGAATTCGTAAACGATAAAATTTGCGTCAAGAAAACAATAATCTAGAACGGAAAAATATTGCAATAATCATATTTATTGATTTCAAATTACGAGTGTTACAATCTCCATTATTCCTCTAAATCATCTTTTCAAAAATAATTTAAGAGCTTTTAAGCTAGACCTTGAATTTTGTTCTTGTTCTTGGACTTAATCTTAGATTCAAGGGCCTATGAAGCTTGTTCTTCAATCATTGATGAATTTGAACTTGAACTTGATCTTGAGTTTATACTTGAATTCAACGGCTTCGAGCTTGATCTTGAATCTTGTAGTCTTGATCTTGATTTGTACATTTTATGAACTTGAAGTTGATGAACTTGATGTTGGATTCAAGGACTTTGGAGTTCGTTCTTGAATCTTTGATGAACTTGACTTTATGTTGATCTTGACTTTTAGTAGAATTAAAGGGCTTCGAGCTTGAAATTGAATCTTGTAATCTTGATCTTGATTTATGGATATGATCAACTTGATATGGACTTGAATTTGATGATCTTGATCTTGATCTTGAACTTGATTTTGGATTCAAGGTCTTTGGAGCTTGTTCTTGAATCTTTGATAAACTTGAACTTGAACTTTATGTTGATCTTTACTTTTACTTTAATTCAAGGGCTTTGAGCTTGTTCTTGAATCCTGTTCTTGAATTTGAATACTTGAATTCTTGAACTTGTAGTTTGTGTAGAAATTTGCGGCTTTAAATCCATGAGCTTTATCTATCTTCTTGTTAATATTCTTGGTTCATTTTCTAAATTATGAGGACCCCTATTTATAGTTTTAGAATAAAGTAGTTGTGATAAGAAAATAATTCCCTTTGGCCAATCATATTTAAGTGACATGACATAGGAACTTTGTCACGCCTCCAACCTACACCCTGGACGTGGCTGGCACTCGAGAACCATTTCTGCCCCCCAAGCAAACCCTTGTCATGGCTAACTACTTAGCAGAAGATTTACTCAAGCGATAACAAGCTTAGAAATAAAATTTAGAACATTCAAACTAATGCAAATACTTAACTCAAATTGTCTGAAAATACTTAATTGCAATAACAATAACACTTTCAAAACATCTCCAAATAAGGGGAAATACTGAGAGATTCTTCAACTCTAACTATCTATGAAGCCTCTATAGTTCAATATGGGTGTTGGGACAAGACCCACAACACCCTAAAAGGACTAAGCTGAAAGTCAAAAAAGGAAATCCTCTGGAATGCAAGAGAGATCACTTAAGCTAATTAACTGGAGTATCAAATGATCTCAATTAAGTGTTTCTTAATGATTCTGAAAACCTGTATCTGCATCATAAAAGATGTAGGTCAAATGACATCAGTACATTTGAATGCACGAGTATGTAATATAGTTGAGGCAAAATAACTGAAAGAAAGAACTGCAATAAGTATAACATAAACTCAACTGAATGTAAAGAATTAAAGGAATGAAATAATTTAACTTTACAAAATAATTTCTCATTCTATGAACTTTATCATAATAACTAAATAGAAAAATACACTTTAACTATACTGGGAGATTTTCTAACCTATAACCATCATTATGAGTTGAGTCATGATACAACGTCTTGCCTACGCTACCATAACTGTCCAATATCGTTCCAGGATATAAAACACCGCAACTAAGTAGATCAACTAATCCATGCCCGAAGGCCCTAAGGATTCATCTAAAAAGTATGATCTTGTATCCATGTGGGCCAGACATGGTTTATGGTGGTTGTGAGTTGTTTATACTCTCCCCCATATCAGTGCTAAATACTACTCCCAATAATATATATTGCTGCTCAAATGTATAAAAACATTATTTTTTCTCCGATTTGAGATAATTGCTCAAACTATCCTCTTAAAAGCGGTAACTACTCTAAACTGTCTTTGAACACATTGTTCATTTAAAAAATAAGGTTTCTCTTTACTTAATGTAAAATTACAATTTGGGTTTAGATAATTAATCAAAAATGGATCTCTTTAAGAGGTAACTGCTCTGTATTTAATCTTTCTGAAGACACTTTTAACTTTTCTCGAAAAGTCTACTCTTTTTCTTCATGTAAAAATGAAGCATTTGGGAAATACTTAGTTCCCTTATACTCTTTCTCAAACTGTTCTTTACTTCCTCAAAATTCAGTTTAAACAAAAATGTTTTGTTTAAAAGATTCTCAATAATAATTCTCTGAATACTAAAAATACGATTCATACTGAAATATAGTCATGAACAATCAACTCAATAATCACAATTCACATTGTATGACAATTCAATGACTAGGAATAGGAATTCAAGAATCAACAACTCAAGAATTCAGAACACAATATCAACTCATTTAAAGATTACTAAAATCTAAGGATTGAACCCTACATTGCTGTTTTACTAATCTGAAAGTAGATGTAGGGCGTGAGGAGGAACTAGTCCAACACTATGCTAGTCTTACATACCTTGAAAAACAAAGTTCTTTGGCGAAATCTATGAAAATTGAAGAACGCTTGAACACTAGATTTCTCCTCTTGGAACCTTGCTCTAATGTCTGGAAGTGTTAATGAATGTAAACGAGTTGATTAACACTTTGTAAGCCCTTAATTTGGTGTAAAACAACGTATTTTAGTGTTACAATAATGTTAAAACTACGTAGTTTAAGTACGAAACACATAAGGGGAAAGACCAAAAGGACCCCAATTTTTAAAATTGAAACGATGCTCAAAATGGCTAGTCTCACAGGCCATCTACTGCTTCAACATCGTTTAAAGCATCACGATCTATCCAGTGGGTCGTCATGTTGCCTTACCCGAAAAGGCTTCACTAAAATGGACATAAAATTTTACTCCAGGCTTGAAATTAGGCAAACTTGGTGGCGTTGGATAGAGGACTCAAATACCTTTAATTTTATAGGTAATGGGCCACCTATTTCATTTTGTGTTGAGAGATATGATCATTTGAAGTTGACCAAAACCTCAGAATCTGATAGATGACCTGTACGGACCACTAAACGGACTATACAAGTCACCACGGGCCATTTAGTCGCTCATCTAGGTGACCTTCACCTTTTTTGCCTTGGGAAGTCTTTCACGATGACCAAGATGGGTTGTGGTCCCCTAAACAGACCATCTAAGGTCTCGTGAATGGTCTATGGTCCATTTTGTGTTCGTGGAGTTGCATATTTTCCCTTTTTAGCAATTTCTCGAAGTCCGAGGTGTTACAATATCTCCCCATTAGGAACATTCTCCCTCGAATGAGGCCAAACTAATCATGAAAGTGGTGGGAAAGCCTCTAACAACCCAACCCAAAGCACAAATGAAACGACCCAGACCATCGTAATTGGCACCCACACTAACCCTCCGGTGGGAGAACCACTACTACAACCCAAACCAAGTAACTAAAGCATTTAAGTTATTGAAGCAAGTTAAATAGCTAAAGGCTGAAGTTCCCACAAACTTCCAAAAGATCTAACAACTAAACAATGCAAAAATTACACCTAGAAACTAAAAGTTAATGTACAAAAACATCTAAAGTTCAACAACTCTAAAAAAGAAGGTATACAACCCCAAACTAATGAACAAATCAACTAACTAGAAAAGTCTAAGTCTGAAATGTGGACATAGACGAAAGGAGAACTCATGGCAGCCTGGAAGAACAGGCTAACCCTTGAATTCGAACACTGATCACTGATTTTCTAAATGAGGTCTGTCAATAGCCGCTTGAAGATGCCCTGTACTCAACAAAGAAAGAGCAAGTGTAGTATCAGTACACAACCACAATGTACTGGTAGGATCACATGGCTATCCCACTAAGTGCAACATATATAAGTCATTGCAACATAACAATAACATGCATACACCGAACATATACAATATTATCATCATTTACGAACAACAAACAATTTCACGATTCTCAAATATCACAGTTACATCAAGTCATTGGTCCTCTCATGGAACCCAACCCCAAACTGTTAGCATACCGAAATGTGCTACCCGATCTAATGATTATACCGGAACGTGGCAACCGATCCCATATTTATGCCGAAACGTGGCAACCGATCCAAGTTTGTGGTTGGAATGCAACACCCGATCCATTCAACAAGGCATAATCACAATCACAAAATACATTCTCATAATCATACAATCAAGTCATGACTCATGACATTCTTCGTTCATATATCCTCATTTACAATTAATGTGATCAATAACACAACATTCTTATACATACATGTATCATAATGAAGCAAGAACAAACATGCATCACACAATCAGAGAATCAAAACCATCACCTACCTCGAAAAAACTTCAAAACCCTAAGAAACTTGATCATTCCCTTTCCGGATTTGTTCCGCTTGTTCTTGGTCTACAAACAATCAATATAATATGGGAATCAATAAACAATCACTAATTGCCCGGATTACTAACAATTCTAACAACCCTAGATCATACCCATGATCCACTATCCAAATTAGGGCTTTTTCCACCATAAATTCTAGATCAAAACCTTCCCCCATCGATAATTACCCATTAGATTACGTTATACGGATCGAAAAATTGATTCAGAGAGTGAAAATATTACCTTTAGCCTCAAGAATGGTGGAAAACTGTCAACAAAATTGATGGGTTTGTTCCTTAGCTCTAAAATTGAAAAACTGCAGAAGAAAACATTTTTGGGGTTTATTTACCACTTTAAGTCGTGTCTGGCCCGCCATAACGGTCCTCACCCAGCTACAGCAGTCCCGCCTTGGCGACCAAAATTACCGCCAAAGCGTATTCAACGAAACAGTGAGCTATTTTAATAATTCCAATACCCCCATTTCACAACACGCCTTAAACCAACGACACTTAGTAACTACCAGTTCACGATAAGATCAATTTCGGGAGTTCTACTCGCCCAAATTCAATTCCGTAAAGTCGTATGAGTTCTTTAACGACTTACCTATCTACTCATGTGATCAAATTTATAATTAGATCACCCAATTTCAACCAGATTTCCCTTGACGTTAATGGCTCTGATTTCGTCCATATCTGGACTAGGTTGGGAAATTTCAAGTTACAACGAAAAACATTTTCGGCCCAAAAATTTTCCCCGTTGGCTTTTGTATGACAACGGAATCCGGTCGTTAAGATAGATACCAATTTACCCATCACTCATGCCAGAGTGACAAAACTTAGGAAAAAAATAGGCTAAAGAAAGAATGGAGTAGTACTTGAATCGACGAATAATTGGGGATATTTGTCTCGCATGTCCCTCTTGGTTTCCCAAGTAGATTCCTACACTGGACGATGCTTTCATTGAACTTTCACGGACTTAATCTCCTTAGTCCTCAGCTTATGCACATCAGGATCAAGAATTACAATTGGTTCCTCCTTATAGTTGAAGTCTTTGTCTAACACAACTGAGTCCCACGTAATCATATAATTTCCATCACCATGATATCTCTTCAACATGGACACATGAAATACCGGATGAACTCCCGATAGGTTGGGAGGTTCAGCCAATCTATAAGCCACTAGCACTACACATTCAAGAACTTCAAAGGGACCAATGTATCGCGGACTTAGCTTACCTTTCTTGCCAAACCTTATCACTCCTTTCATGGGTGATACCTTAAGAAGAATACTCTCACCGGATTGAAATGTAATGTCCCTTACCTTATTATCTGCATACTTATTCTGTCTACTCAGGGCTGCTAAGAGCTTAGCTTTAATGTTCCTCACTTTATCTTGAGCATCCTAACTAAATCAACCCCCAAAGTTTTCACATCTCAAGCCTCGAACCATCCTTTGGGTGATCTACATCCCCTCCCATATAATGCCTCAAACTATGCCATATCAATGCTGGAGTGATAACTATTATTATAAGAGAACTCACACGAAGGTAAGAACTTATCTCAATGTCCTCCAAAATCAATCACACATGCCCTCAACATGTCTTCTAACACTTGAGTAGTCCTCTCTGGCTGCCCGTCTGTCTATGGATGAAAAGTTGTACTAAAAGTGAGTTATGTGCCCAATTCATCATGTAGTATCCTCCAAAATGTGGAGGTAAACTGAGTACCATGATCTGAGATGATAGAAAGGGGCACCCCATGCAACCTCACTATCTCCTTCACATAAACTTTAGTCAATTGTTCAGCATTATAATTTATTCTTACAGGAAGAAAATGGGCTGACTTAGTCAGTCTATCAACCACTACCCAAAAAAATTAAACTTCCCCAAAGTCTTAGGAAGACCAACCACAAAATCCATGGCTATCCTTTCCCACTACCATTCCAAAATTGGAATTCTTTGATGTTCATACTTCACTTGTTGACGATTTTGATACTTTTCCACAAACTCTGCTATATCCTTCTTCACGCCCGACCACCAATAAATTCGCTTCAAATCTCAGTACATCTTGGTCATACCCAGATGAATAGAATATTACCAACCATGAGATTCTGCCAACAATTTCTGAATCAAGTTATCTACTCTAGGAACACATATTCTTTCTTTAAAATTGAGCACACCTTCCGCATCAAGAGGGGTCTCTTGTTCCTTACCAATCGCGGACTTCTTATTAAGTTCATTCAAATTTTCATCCTCAAATTGTTTGGCCATGATCTCCTCAATGAACGTGGCCCTTACTTCAATACTAGCTAATACCCTACCTATTTCTGAGATACCCAACTGCATGAACTTAGACTCTAAGGTCTAGATTTCCTTAGCAAAGGGTCTCTTGGATACACTTAACCAAGCTAAACTACCCATACTCACCTCTTTTCATCTCAAAGTGTTTGCCACTACATTAGCCTTACTCGGATGGTATTGAATAATGACATCATAATCTTTAAGTAATTTCATCCACCTTCGCTGTCTCAAATTCAGATCCTTTTAAGTGAACACATGCTGCAAACTCTGATGATCAGTGAACATTTCACACTTAACACCATAGAAGTAATGCCACCAGATCTTAAGAGCAAACACTACCGCTGCCAACTCCAAATCAGGTGTTGGGTAATTCCTCTCGTGCACCTTCAACTGACGCGATGCATAAGCTATAACATTCTTATCCTGCATTAACACAGCACCCAAACTAAAATGTGAAGCATTACAATAAACAATAAAATCCTTACCTTCAATCGGTAATGCTAGAATAGGTGCGGTGGTCAAGAGAGTCTTGAGTTTTTGAAAGATTTCCTCACATTTTTTAGTCCATTCAATTGGTATCTCCTTTTTGGTAAAATTAGTCATGTGAGTGGAAATAGAGGCAAAGTTCTTCACAACTTGAAGATAATAGCTAGCGAGCACCACAAAACTCCTAACTTCCATCACAGAGCTAGCCGAACCCAATTCTTAACTACCTCAATCTTTTGAGGACCTACTATTACCCCTTCTTTTGAAACTACATGCCCCAAAAATGCAACTGAAGTAAACCAAAATTTACACTTTAAAAATTTAGCATACAACTTTTGTTTCCCAAGAACACCCAGAACAATATGAAGATGGTCGGCATGCTCTTCCTCACTTTTCAAATAGACCAAAATATCATCAATAAAGACTATGACGAATGAATCAAGAAATGGTTTGAGCACCCCATTCATTAAACTCATGAAAGTTGCAGGCGCATTAGTCAAACCAAAGGACATAACCAGAAACTCATAGTACCCATAAAGGGTTCTAAACGCCATCTTGGGAACATCCTCAGGTTTAATTTTCTATTGATGGTAGCCAGACCTTAGATCAATCTTAAAGAAAATTGATGCACCCTGCAATTGGTCAAAAAGATCATCTATTTGAGGTAAAGGGTAGTTGTTTCGAATAGTGACCCTATTCAATTGCTTATAATCTATACACATTCTCATACTACCATCATTTTTCTTAACAAACAAAATTGGAGCACCCCATGGGGAAGAACTAGGACAAATAAATCCCTTATCAAGAAGCTCTTGGATTTGATCCTTAAGCTCTCTTAATTCTGCTGGAGCCATGCGATATAGAGGGTTAGAAATGGGACGCGTACCAAGTTCTAAATCAATGCACAAATCCATATCTCTATGCGGAGGCATACCATGCAAGTCATTAGGAAACACTTTTCTAAATTCTAACACCACAGGGATAGACTCAATAGATGGGTCTCAACCTCAACAACCCTAATATGAGCCAAATAAGCCAAACAACTCTGGCGTACCATTTTTTTAGCCCGAATGGAGGATATGATCTTAGCTTGCTTAGGCTTGTACACCCCTTCCCACTCTAATTTTTCTCTTCCAAAATTTCTAGAGTTACAGACTTAGTATTACAATTAAGAACATCATATTAGGGGGGACAACGAAGTCATGCCTAAGATTATGTCAAAGTCAGTGATATCCAATATCAACAAGTCAGCGATATCCAATATCAACAAGTCAGCCCAAGTCTAAAACACATAAACAAAATTGGACAAGCACAATAGACATGAGTGACTATGACAGACTTTCCAACTGGGGTAGAAACATGGATGGAGGCATCAATTATATCACAAATCATAGCAAATTTTGAGGAAAATCGCACTGATACATATGAATAAGTAGAACCTGGATCAAATAACACATTAGCCATTTGGTCACTGACAAGAATAGTACATGTGATCACCGCGTCAGACGCCTCTACCTCATTTTTGCCATAAAAGACGCACTGAGCCCTATCATCTTGATGACCAACTTCCCTGCCTGGTTGCGCTAAACCTCTACCTGCGTTACCGTTTCCTATACCACCCACGATGTCACTTATTACCACCTCTCCTACCTTGTCGATGCCCTCGACCATTATTACCATTTCCCACGGGTACCACTACTCTAGTCTACTGTTGCGCGGAATCTAACACTCGTGCGTGGGGATAATTTCTCCTCATATGCCCAGCTTCTCTATAGTTGTTATGATAAAAAAATGGTCTTCCTTCGGTTGAAGGTGCGACTCCATGGCTATTGATGTTTGCGTAATCAACAACACAACTTCCAATGCAAGTATCTACGATCGTGCAATAGTATAATAACCCAACCAAGGGTTCGGGACGAGTCACAAGGGAGTGGTTTTGAGAATTAATAGAAAAAAAAATTTAGTTTTAACTAGTCATAGCTAAAGACATTAACGATTAAAAAAATTTAAAATTAAAGGGGGACACAAAAGTGTCAATTAACAATTTGGGGGTTTTGTCACAAGTATAGCAAAAACAGTAGAAATAACAAAGAAATCTATGAATGAGAGGGAACTCTTGGGATATGAACGAAATACGGGTTAATCTAAATTGTTGGGTACACACTTTCGATAGAGAATTTATAGAGTAATAGGGACTAGGCTAAGTTATACGTGGGAATAAATTCTCTCTCGAGAAACTTACCTCGTTTCAAATGGGTTTCTCTCGAAGACCCATTTATCGCATGAAGACCATCCTACCCCTTACACCACTCACTCTCTCAAACTGAGTGTTAGGATATGGGACTATGGATCACTCTCTCGAGCTGAACCTCATGTCGACCCACTCCTTAGGCCATCAATCTAGTAGTCTTGGTTTTGCGACCTATCTCTCGAGCAAGCCGAAAACACATATATAAACTTGTATTTGCAACTACAAATTTATTAAATTCATCCACAACTACTAGAAGAAATCACCATTAAACTACATCCAATCAATCAATAAGCAAGACGCAACAACAATCTTAACCCATATTCGCTAAATCACACCCCAAGAATTGGGGTTTTTAGCCACACATCAAGAGATATAAATTTATACCTAAATGAGCTTGCATTCAAGTGAGTGTGAAGATTTAAGTCTTGTTACAGGACAAGAATGAAGAATCCAAGAGACCCAAGTCCAACCCCTTGGAGATGAAACCCTCTTCCTTTTCATGTTTCCAAAACACTTTTAAACTAAGAGCAAAAATAAAAAGTACTAAAATTATATTAATTGTTCTATATTGAAAATCTGATATCTAAAATTTGATACTAAGCTATAACTCTCAACGAGTATTTATAGGTTTCAAATATTTGTGCTGCAGTGGATCACTAGGTGACATTAGTTAGAATCGCCGATCAACTCGGCGATTCTCCCTTTTGTGTAGCTCATCGCCGTCTTGCGTTAGCCTTTAGCATTGCCGATTTTTGGATCATTGGGAGACATAGGTACTGCTCCTTTTCACAGCTGATTTGATCGTTTCCTTCAGGGCTCAGCACAATGGAACAAAAGGCGAGGATAAGATCTTTTGGCGACTCGCCAAATTGTTTCGGCGATCCGCAGATCTTCATTTCTTTGTTCTTTCAGCCTTCTTTGTTCCTTTGTGCTCAATTGTGTCCATGATTTTGTCTCCAAGTCTAAATACCTAAAACTCAATCATTTACATTAGTTTCTGAGACAAAATATGCAGTTGAGGGCACTAATTCTATAAAAAAAAACAAGCCCTAAATGAGTCCAAATCGTGGACTCATCAACACCCTCAACTTAAACATTTGCTTGTCCTCGAGCAAACTCAAGTTCAGCAGTTCAAAAAGAATGCCTCGAACAATGCTACATAAGACTCAAACATGAATGCACACAATAAGACTCAATATACTTATGCAAAGATCAAATGTGCACTCAAAGATTCAAGTTGTGACTCAATAATATCGAAGAATTTCAAACTCACAATACCTGCTTCAAATGCAAGCACAAGCTCATCAAAGATATTCAAATTCCCTCACACAAAAGATGATTCCATATTCACACAGAAAATATTTCACAGTATAAAGCTCCGAAATCAGATGCAACACTCACACTCACAAAGATGAACACAATGCATTACTTCACCCATAGGTTTGCCCTTATTTTCCAATCATCAATCGTTTTAGCTTACTCAAGATCACAAAGGTCTTTTCTAGGCTTGTAATGGGGCTGAGTGCAAAGGTATGGTCATTTAGGCTCGGTGACTAATAATCCTCATGAAGCTTGGTGTGAACAACACATTGTTTCCTTTTCTTCATCAAATCATTCGTGCTCATAAGTTACCCCATTATTCACTTTCCATTGAATATAGGAGACCCCTCTTTTCTTTCCACTTTCTCAACTTTATTTCATAACCTCTTTTTGTTCTTTTTCTTTCTTTTTCTCATTTTTTTTTATGGAGGGGTTCCATTTTTCTCCACATCATAGGTCAAAAGGGGACTTTCTTACACGTCTTGATTTGCCTTCTCTTTTCACCACACCCCCAACTTAGGCTTTTTGCCTAAGTTGGTTGTTCAAACTAAACAAGAGTCATGAGGATTATAGGTAATGGGTAAAGAAAGGTCACGTTTTTCATCAAGTTTTTTCCAAGAAAAGGTTAAGGCTTGAAAGGGTTCAAAAGAGGTTCACACACTCACAAGATAGGCCACAAAAGAGGTATATGTCAAATTGGTTCACACTCTTTAATATTGCCTAAGGTCATATCAAGAGTTCACATCACTTAGTTGATTCGACCAACAGGGAAAATTTTAGGTGTCATCATGCATGGTTCACAATAAGCTCATCACACAAGGCATTGACACCAGTTCCAAATAGGACTCCACAGTTTCGCTAGTGTGCAACACTCATCGCAAGATACTTAATTTGATACTTGGCTAGTAACAATGAGATTCAAAGAGTTCACATATTGCCTACGCAACTTCATTTGTCCACATCGTAGCAGTACATTCACGTTCGTTCGATTAAGAGCACTATTCGAGTCATTGATATTCATCGGAACCGAGACTCAAATTTTGCAAAAGAACTGCCACATTCAACACACAAGAGGTGGATCATTTTGCAATTAAAATAAAGAGCCATAAGCTCAAAAATCCACAAAAGCAGTGTATAAACACGATAATAGTTCACAACCCAAAATATATAATCAAAATAAATATGCACAAAGGTGGGCCTCACCCCACCAGAAACAAAAAATTATTTGTCCTCAAATGCGAATAAAAGTATCCAAAAGTAAAAGTAAGTAAGATAGAGAGGGAGGTAAAAAAAGATCATGTCTACACAATCGCTCCATCTGTCAGGGTCTCAGTCTGAATAAGGGCATTCGACGATAAAAACAACATGGGTAAGATTATCAAATTAAAATCAACATTCAATCAATCTAATCCTATCAGAGAGGCCCATCACACATCACTAAGATACGATCAATGCAATTGAGTACAAAATTGCTAACAATAAATTTGGGATTCGGAAAACCAACCTTAGATGTCGATTAAAATACTTTTGAAATTCTACGCGGCAATGTAATCCAACTCCAAGCACCAATCAACAACTCAAATACAGTAAAAATGCAAGAAATATTGAAAACAATAAATGGGTACGAGTTTGTGAAGGTCTAAAGTGAGGGAAATTGTATAGTTTGAAATTTTAAACCTTTGGCCTTCTCGCCGATTGGGCGACAATCGTGCTCGCCGATCCATTCAGTGATTCACTAAGGGGATACTTACCTCACCGAGTTTTATTGGACCTTCAGTAAAACTGAGTGTCCAAACGGTGAACTAGATCGCATTTACCGACCAGGTCGGCAATTCGCCAGTAATATCCTAGGCACGCCGAGTTTTACAGACTCCACTTTGAAGTTGTCTTTAGTTTAACGGCGGTCTAAGTAGGGGTCACCGACTTGTTCGGCGATGCGCCGACTGGACCGTTGGCTCGCCAATTTGCATTTTTCACTCACTTTCCATACTTCGACCTACACAAACAACTCACCATTATTTCTTAAAGAAAAAATAAAGCGGTAAAACCTTGGGCTGTCTCCCAAGAAGCGCCTTATTTAAGGTCATGGCACGACACAACTCCTCAGTCAAGTTGCATTAGTGAGGTTTGCGTCATTTTCATGAGGCCACCCCTCTGTTGGATCTGGGTAGAGAGAAGATAGCACTTGGTCCATTTGATACCCATAGTTACCATTCATGGTCATCTTTCATGTTTCAATACACAAACAAGCAAAACAAAACCAAAAATTAAGTAAACTGTGACTAACAAAAGAGCAAAAATGCTATCAATCTAAGAATTCTCAAATAACACCACTCCCCGGCAGCGGTGCCATTTTGATACTTGCGTAATCAATGAGACAACTTCCAATGCAAGTGTCTACGATCGTGCAATAGTATAATAACCCAACTAAGGGTTGGGGTCGAGTCCCGAGGGAGTGGTTTCGAGAATTAATAGAAAAATAAAATTTAGTTCGAACTAGTCGTACCTAAAGACATTAAAGATTAAAAACATTATAAATTAAAGGGGGACACAAAAGTGTCAATTAACAATTTGGGGGTTTTGTCACAAGTATAGCAAAAATAGTAGAAATAACAAAGAAATCTATGAATGAGAGGGGATTCTTGGGATGTGACTGGAATACGGGTTAATCTAAATTGTTGGGTATACGCTTTCGATAGAAAATATATAGAGTAATAGTGACTAGGCTAAGCTATACGTGGGAATAAATTCTCTCTTGAGCAACTTACCACATTTCAAATGGGTTCTTCTCGGACACCCACTTGCTGCATGAAGACCAGCCTATGCCTTACCCCACTCACTCTCTCTCGATGAGTGTTAGTATATGGGACTAGGGTTCACTTTCTTGAGCTGAACCTCATATCGACCCACTTCTTAGGCCATCAATGTAATAGTCTTGGTTTTATGACCTCTCTTTCGAGCAAGCCTAAATACATAAATAAACTTGTATTTGAAACTACAAATTTGTTAAATTCATCCACAACTACTAGACGAAATCACCATTATACTACATCTAATCTATTAGAAAGCAAGACCCAACAACAATCTTAACCCATATTCGCTAAATCACACCCCAAGAATTGGGGTTTTTTGCCACACATCTAGATATAGAAATTTATACATAAATGAGCTTGCATTCAAGTGGGTATGAATATTTAAGTCTTGTTACAGGCCAAGAATGATGAATCCAAGAGACCCAAGTTCAAACCATTGGAGATGAAACCTTCTTCCTCTTCAAGTTTCCAAAACCCTCTCAAACTCAGAGGAAAAATAAAAACTACTAAAATTATATTAATTGTTCTGTACTGAAAATCTAATATCTAAAAACTTATACTAAGCTACAACTCTCAATGATTATTTATAGCTTCCAAAGATTTTTGCTTCAGCACATCACTCGGCAACATTAGTCAGAATCGCCGATCAACTCGTTGATTTTCCGTTTGGTGTAGTTCATTGCCATCTTGCTTTAGCATTCAGCATCATCGAGTTTTGGATCATTGGGCGATATAGTACTGCTTCACGGAACTACTCGGTGACACGCTGACTACCTCTTTTTTACCGCTGATTTGATCCTTTCCTTCTGAGCTCAGCACACTGGAACAAAAAGCGAGGATAAGATCTTTTGTTGACTCGCCGAACATATTCGGCGATCCGTAGATCTTCATTTCTTTGTTCTTTCAGCCTCCTTTGTTCATTTTTGCTTAATTGTGTCCATGACTTTGTCTCCAAGTCTAAATACCTGAAACTCAAGCATTTACATCAGTTTTTTAAACTAAATATGCAGTTGAGGGCACTAATTCTATCAAAAACAAGAACTAAATGAGTCCAAATCGTGGACTCATCAGCTATCCTAAATTAAATTATTAGATGGAGTTCCTGAGTAGTTGCCTGTAGAGGTGAGCATAGGATACTAAATTGGCTTGGATGCAAGCGTTGCCCTTCTGGACCCCCTGGATTAAGAACCTTGAAAGTTACTCGAGTTCTTTGCCCTTTTTGCCAATGCCTTAGCCTGACCGTCTCGCCTTAACCCCTCCACTTTCTTCACAAACTCTGTTACCTCATTAAAGCTTCTCCCTACAGAGGTCATATGAACAAATAATACCTGCAACTCAGAGTTTAATCCCCTAATAAATAAATGGATCCTCTCCTTCTCAGTAGTCACCAATTGAGTAGCATATCTAGACAAAGCAGGGAACTTGACCTCATAAGCAGTCACATACATACCACCTTGCTCCAAAGCCATGAACTCATCCTTCTTGCGATCCCTCAAAGTTCTAGGAACATATTTCTCAATACACAGAGCATGAAACTATGTCCAAGAGAGTGGGAGTAAAGTTGAAGATCTACATTCCATATAAGCTCTCCACCACTGCTGAGCCTCACCTTGAAGTTGAAAAGTCACTAATTCAACCCCATGCCGATGGACAATTCCCAAATTATAAAGTCTCTCATAGCAATCTAGGATAAACTTATAAGCATCCTCACTCTCAGAACCAAGACATACTTGAGGCTTTAGCTTTAAAAAACATAGTAAACATTTCATGCTCATTACTAGTCATAACAAAACCCAACAAATAACGGAAGAAAGCATCATTACCTACACTTCGTCCCACCTTGGGGACAGTGATAGAAATAGGAGGATTGGCGGGAGCTTGAATTGCTTGAGAAGAAGAAAGCACTACAGTACCAACCAACACTTTCAGGAATGACGTGATCTATAACACTAGGTCTATGGGAGGAATACCGGTAGTCTTAGCCTGCACCTCTTCCTCTTGTCCAACCTCCTCAACATTCTTTTCTATCTCTTCATGATGTACGGGAGGGGCCTCATTTTTGGGAGCATTTTCAACTGGTACCCCATCTCTAGTAGGCACCACTCTTCCTCGGCCTCTACCTTTAGCTCTTCCTCTACCCATGCTGTCACGACCCAGGGGTACCCCCTAGACGTAACAAGGTGTACTTGATACCGAAGGGGGTCTCATACAAGCCATTAGCATATTATAACATAAGAAAATAGAAAATAGGGAAAAATTTAAAACTTTTACAATCGAAGTCATTTTTATAAAATCAAGCGGAAGCCTTTCAATACTTTGTCTCGAACCATCTATACAACTTGTAGAATAAACTCTTGGGACACAGCCCATATAGTAGTCTCAAAACAAGAAATAAAGACATAAAGGAAATGTGGGTGTTGTCCTCGAAGCTATGAGGACTCACCAAGATCTTCAACTCTTTGCAACTTCTAGAAATCTATCTCCAAGAGTAGCACTCAATCTCCAAACCCTACATTTGATTAGAATGTAGGCAAAGTATGCGTTAGTACAAAATATACCAAATATGATAGGTAGCACAACACCATAAAAGCATTTTATTAGTCAATATAAGACATAAGCATAAGAGATAATAACATAGTCATAGCATAATCTCCAACATAAGCATCATATAATCATAACTCAACATAAGACATAGTGAATGAGCATAGGAGATAAGTCATAATCATAAAAAGCCAAGTCTTCAACATAAGCATAATATAAGCATAATTGACTCTTAGTCATCTCTACCATAATAGAACCATTCTCAAGTAACCTCTAAAAGCATACAAGTGCAAAGCATGAATAGAATCCCATAATACCACCCAAACCAAGTATTCCTTTTTGGTCATCTTATTCATAATATATATTCATAGTCAACTCTTAAACTTCTTTACCATAGGGGTGCCATAATCCTAAGTAACCTCAAAGAACACTCGTGCAATGCATGAAAATAATCTCATACTACCCTTCACACTAAGAATAACCTTGAAGTCATCATAGCCATATTTACCCTACTTTGGTCTCACTATTAGTTTACTTCATATAGACAAGGGAACTATCACCTTAGTCAATCCTATCATGTCAATGAAGGCAACTATAGCACAATCCTATCCAAGCATACATCATATAAGAGCAAACATCTCATGAGTCACCTTAAGGCAAGCTTGCGCAATGCATGAACAAGACCCCATAATCCTACGCATGCTAAGCTAGACACTTTAGGTTCATCATTCATATTTATCATCTCTTAACATCATAATGACAAGGGTAATCAACTCTTAGTTATGCATGTATTGAATAGTTATCTAGAACTACTATTAAAACTAATCATGCTCATGTTCATAAATGCAAGGGGGGGTCACCTCAAGGAATAAATGTTTAGTTCATCATGAAGGACAAGGGAAATCACCTAAAGCCACACATATAATGGAATTATTAAGACAAGGGTATTCACCTCTAGTCATACAATCAATGAATCATAGGTATTCGCCTCCATGTTCATTATTATAGTAATATAGGTATTCTTCTCCATATTCATTTTAAGGTGATATAGGTATTCACCTTCATATCCATTTTAATGTGTAATGTAGGTATTCACCTCCACATCATCACATAAGGATCATAGTTAATCACCACCATAATCAATATAATGGCTAATGGTTAATTACCGCTTGCCTTGGGAGTCACACATATAACTAATTAGGAGTAAAGGAACTCACCCCATATTCCTATCATGTAAAGGTAATTTAGGGGAATCACCACAATCCTAATCACATCTTAGAGTCCTAGGACTTAGATTCATTTTAGGTAAGAAAACCTTTCAACCTACAATCATTCTATGTGAGAGAACCTTTCATGTAATATCATATTCATGCGTACATACCATATCTAGAATTCTTCATTGCACATTGGTATCATCATGATTCATCTGAATCTATCATTTGACATATTCAAGCCTTTATTAGGTAGATTAGGTAGGTAAATATCCTCCACAATAACTCTATCCATTTAAGCTTCCATTCTCATTTAGATTTTACTCTCATAGCCTTAACACTTCTAGTTCATCACATTGGCTTTACTCTCAAAACCCTAGTGATCAACATTCATGACTACAAGCCTTATACTCAAAGATTTACTTCCTATTATCACCATTCATACCTAAATTTAAGGTATTCTAATCATATTCATCATTACTAGGTGATTCTAGTCATAATTGATCATAAAGGTTAAATTTCATCTTTACAAGTCAAGATCAATCATATTCAATAAAGTCTTGTTCGATTCATGATTATATGATCCTAACCTTGAAAAATTACTACACATGACATTGATTTAAGAAGATCACCTGTGAACCTTCAATTCCACCTCTAATGGTATAAACCCACAAATATCACATTCATCACTTTAGACTAGGGTTTACCATAGAAATCACAGGAATTCATCATAACATCACAATTCAATGTTAATACAATCATAATTAGGTATTATCCACTAGATTGGAATCATTCATAAGCCCTACCCATAATGTAAGAAGGAAACCCTAGCTAGATTGGGTTTTTAACTTCACAATTGGGGGAAAACCTAGGGGGCTCTATGGGTCTAAAACCCATAGATGATTAAGCTAACATACCTCTATTCATAGCCCTATTCAAGCTCTCATTAATGGAGGAATCTGCCCTCTTCTCTTCTCTTCTTCTTCTTCTTCACTTCAAGAGAGAGGATTTTTGGAGAGAATATGGGGCTCTTTGATGAATGAGTTAAATGACTTAGTTGAGGGGTATATTAGGTATTTATAGGTTGTTAAATAACTAACTAACCGACCTCTATTAATCCCTAATTAGTTACTAACTTAACCCCCAAACACCTAACCTAAAACTAAAAACTTAAAAACTGCTTGACCTATGCCCCACCCATCCACGGACCTTTGATGGATCTACTGCCCGTACTGGCAGATCGTAGGTGGGTAATGGAGGCTAAACTTTTCAGGCATTTGCAGGCCTTGACCCACGACCCCCACCTACAAGGCGTGGGTCCACCTACGGCTAGTAGGTTGCCTGCAATTTGGCAGTTTTGGGGCTGTTTTGAGGGTCCCCCTCAAGGACCCTTGGGGGGTCGTACCTTGACGCCCTAACCCTTAAACCCCTATTCGAAGTACGAGAATCATTTTTTTGTGATATAAATCTTCATACCACACTCCAATACTCTTACGAAAGGCTCTAGAATTCACTAGTTCAACTTACTAGTTTCCGGGGTGTTACAATATCTCCCCCCTTGGGATCATTCGTCCTCGAATGTCGATTCTAAACACTTTTTTAAAGTCACAAATCTAAGATAACAGCCCATCATGCATGCACTACATATAAATGCACACAACCAAGGAAGAAAACTTCAACTCCAAGCTAAACACATTCCATGCAACAAAAGGGAGTAGGGACTACATCTACCAACCCAAAATGCATGAAATTTTCATATCTACTCATTTTCAAGGAGGAACTAACATCTGCTAGCTAAAACATGCTCAACACACACATATGGAGTTTAAATGTAATTTACTCTCAAAAACATTTATTTAAGGAGAATTCTTCCAACTCCAAAAACTAGGGCATGCTCGTATATTCATCTCATGAAGTCTATATGAAAATTCACTCAAATGCACTACAACATGAGGAAAAATAATGTATATAAGTCATTTCTAACAAGACCTAGGCATTTTCATGAACATGCATATTAAGAAGTCATGTCAACAAACAAATCACACATGGCTTCATATAAAAGAAAATCAAGAGGAACTTAAAAATCTCATCATCTTAAATGCTAAAGGAGGAATACAAGGGAGAAGGATGAGGATATTGGGACTTATCATTTGCTCTAGGCCTCCCAAGTAGCAACCTCAACTAAACCCTTAAATGATCACTCTTACAACTTAAAGGAACAACTCCCTTGTTCTTCTATTTCTTAACTTGCCAGTCTAAGACTTCTACTGGTAGTTCTAATTTAGAGAGGTTCTCTTTAAGAAACTAGCTCACAAGCAACCTCACTAACACCACTCAAGGTGAAAATTTCAAACAGACCTAACTCATAAACATCAAGGGTACTCAACGACCCTGCTATCAAAGCATATTATCTCCCCCTTGGGAGCAAGCCTATATAAACCCTTTTTAAGCATCATGTCTTTCAATTCTAAGGTCGGAGTAAATCATCACTAAGCTTTCACATCCATCACACAAGGTGATTCTAAACCATGGTAAATTACACTTCTACTCTTTTTAGAGGAGTTTATTCACTCAACCCATTTAGGCATTATTTAAACACCCTATTCAATCAATCTATCAACAAACCTCAAAACTCATCATGACTAAGTCAGATTCTACCATTAACTAACATAACCACTCCAAAAACCATGCTAGATAGGCACACTATCTCCCTCTTGAGAGTAAGCCTACACAAATTCTTCTACACATCTTTCATAACATAAGGGCAAAAATGGAGCATCATTCATACTAAAGACAATATCAAAGTCTATCATAACAAGTCACCAAAGACAAGAAATCCGAAAATTACTAAAGAAGAAAACCCATACCGGAAGAGACATGAGGAGATCACTCTTGATCTTCTCTAGATTGGAGAGTTTAAGATCTATTCTTCTTTGGAGCCTTCCCACCCAAACCAATTGGACCAGTTGAAGGGTAGGGTTGGGACCTCTAACGACTATCCTCTTCATTTCTAGCAACCTTAGGGAAATGCCTTCTCTTGTGGCCCAACTCACCACAACCAAAACAAATATTAGAGCCCACTAAGCATTCACCCTCATGCCTTCTAACACACTTACTACACCGCGGTAAAAGAGTTTCACTACCCTCTTCTTGAGACTCGGAGTTACACACCCTCTTTTGGTTGAACTTAGGAGTACTTGAGGGACCTTGCTCGGGGAACTTTTGTGTAAGCTTAGGGCGACCATGTTCATCGGACTCATCATCCAAGGACTCATCATCATCCAATATAGACCTTTTTTTATCCTTAGATTCTTTCTTCTGTTTTGATTCTTCCATTCGTTGGGCGAAAACCATAAGACATGAGATATCCATAGCATCTATAAGCATTGCCACACGACATTCATTTTCTACCAATTCGGATATTGTTATCATGAAATGGTCATCTCTTCCCTTGAGTCCTCCACTAAGGTTAGCGCATACTTAGAGAGTTGTGTAAACTTTAGGGAATACTCTTGAACACTCATGCTACCTTGCCTAAGGTTGATAAACTCTTGCATGTTAGCCCCCCTCAACTCTAGGGGAAAGAACCTATCAAGGAATGCCTCTTCAAACAGCTTCCATTCTATGGGACCCTATTCTACCAGTATACTCCTTTTCCATTGACCATACCATATTTGAGCTACCCCTTTATATTGGTAAGCGGCTAACTCCGCTTTTTGTACCAAGTTCACCCCCATGATATCAATAATCCTACACAAGGTTTAGAATGGTTCTAGGATTGTCTTGACCCCCTGAAAAGGGGTCTCATACAAGACCTTAGCGTATCATAACATAATATAATAGAAAATACGGGAAAAATTAAAAAATTTACAATCAAAGTCATTTTCATAAAATCAAGCGGAGGCCTTTCTATACTTTGTCTCAAAATATATATACAACTTTTAGAATAAACTCTTGGGACACAGACTATACAATAGTCTCAAAACATGAAATAAAGAAATAAAGGAAATGTGGGTGTTCTACTCGAAGCTATGAGGACTCACCAAGATCCTCCACTCCTTGCAACTTCTAGAAATTTATCTCCAAGAGTAGCACTCAATCTCCAAAGATTACATTTGATTAGAATGTAGGCAAAGTATGTGTTAGTACAAAATGTACCAAGTATGATAGGTAACACAACACCATAAAAGCATCTCAAATGGTTAGTCAACATAAGACATAAGCATAAGAGATAATAACAAGTCATAGCATAATCTCCAACATAAGCATCATAAAATCATAAGGCAACATAAGACAAAGTGAATGAGCATAGGAGATAAGTCATGGTCATAATAAGCCAAGTCTTCAACATAAGCATCATATAAGCATAATTGACTCTTAGTCATTGCTACCATAATAGAACCATTCTCAAGTAACCTCCAAAAGCATACAAGTGCAAAGCATGAATAGCATCCCATAATACCACCCATGCCAAGCATCCCTTTTTGGTCATCTTAATCATACTCTATATTCATGGTCAACTCTTAAGCTTCTTTACCATAAGGGTACAATATCCTAAGTAACCTCAAAGCACACTTGTGCAATGTATGAAATGCATGCCATACTACCCTTCACACTAAACATAACCTTGAAGTCATCATAGTCATATTTACCCTACTTTGGGCTCACTATTAACTTACTTCATATAGACAAGAAAACTATCACCTTAGTCAATCATATCATGTAAAGAAAGGAAAAAATAGCACAGTCCTATCTAAGCATACATCATATAAGAGCAAACATCTCATGAGTCACCTTAAGGCAAGCTTGTGCCATGCATGAACAAGACCCCATAATCCTACCCATGGTAAGCTAGACACTTTAGGTTTATCATTCATATTTAACATCTCTTAACATCATAATGACTAGGGTTATCACCTCTTAATCATGCATGTATTAGAGAGTTATCTAGAACTACTATCCAAACTAATCATGCTCATGTTCATAAATGAAAGGGGGAATCACCTCAAGGCATAAATGTTTAGTTCATCATGAAGGACAAGGGAAGTCACCTCAAGCTACACATATAATGGAATCATATAGACAAGGTATTCACCTCTAGTCATACAATTGATGAATCATAGGTATTCTCCTTCATGTTCATTATTAGAGGAATATAGGTATTCGCCTCCATATTCATTTTAAGGTGCTATAGGTATTCTCCTTCATTTCCATTTTAATGTGTAATGTAGGTATTCACCTCCACATCATCACATAAGGATCATAGTTAATCACCACCATAATCAATATAATGGCTAATGGTTAATTACCGCTTGCCTTGGGAGTCACACATATATAAAGGGTAATCACCTCACACTCCCCATGCTTAACTAATTAGGAGTAAGGGAACTCACCCCACATTCCTATCATGTAAAGGTAATTTAGGGGAATCACCATAAGCCTCATCACATTATAGAGTCCTAGGACTTAGAATCATTTTAAGGGAGAAAACCTTTCAACCTAAAATCATTCTATGTGAGAGAACCTTTCATGTAATATCATATTCATTCATACATACCATATCTAGAATTTTACATTAGACATTGGTATCATCATGACTAAATTGAATCTATCACTACACATATTCAAGCCTTTATTTAGTAGATTAGGTAGGTAAAGATCCTCCACCATAACTCTATCCATTTACTCTTCCATTCTCATTTTTTATTTTACTCTCAAAGCCTTAACACATCTAGGTCATCACATTGGGTTTACTCTCAAAACCCTAGTGATCAACATTCATGACTACAACCCTTATAATCAAAGCTTTACTTCTTATTATCACAATTCATACCTAAATTTAAGGTATTCTAATCATATTCATCATTACTAGGTGATTCTAGTCATAATTGATCATAAAGGTTCAATTTCATCTTTACAAGTCAAGATCAATCATATTCAATAAAGTCTAGTTCAATTCATGATTATGTGATCCTAACCTTGAACAATTACTACAGATGACATTGATTTAAGAAGATCACCTATGAACCTTCAATTCCACCTCTAATGACATAAACTGTGACTAGGGTTTACCATAGAAATCACATGAATTTAACATAACATCAATATTCAATTTTAATACATCCATAATTAGGTATTATCCACTAGATTGGAATCATACCTAAGCCCTACCCACAATGTAAGAGGGAAACCCTAGCTAGATTGGGTTTTTGACTTCACAATTGGGGGAAAACCTAGGGGGCTTTATGGGTGGAAGAACCCATAGATGATTAAGCTAACATACCTAAATTCATATCCCTATTCAAGCTCTCATAAATGGAGGAATCTGCCCTCTTCTCTTCTCTTCTTTTTCTTCTTTTTCTTCACTTCTTGAGAGAGGAGTTTTTGAGAGAATTTGGGGTTCTTAGATGAATGAGTTAAATGAATTAGTTTAGCGGTCTATTAAGTATTTTTAGGTGGTTAAATAACTAACTAACCGAACTCCCTTAACCCCTAATTAATTACTAACTTAACCTCCAAACACCTAACCTAAAACTAAAAACTTAAAAATTGCTTGACCTACGCCACACCCATCCACGGATAGTGGAAGGCTCTACTGTCCGTACTGGTAGGTCATAGGTGGGTACTGGAGGCTCAACATTGCAGACCTTTACAGATTTTGACCCACGACCCCCACCTACGGGGAGTGGGTCGACCTATGGCCAGTAAGTGGCCATGCGTAGCTGGCCTGCAATTTGGTAGTTTTGGGGCTGTTTTGAGGGTCCTCCTCAAGTCCCCCTTGGGTGTTCCTTGGAGGGTCGTACCTTGACACCCTAACCCTTTAAACCCTATTTTAAGTAAGGGAATCATTTTTTTCTGATTTTAATCCTCATACCACACTCCAAAACTCTTACGAAAGGCTATAAAACTCACTAGTTTGACTTACTAGTTTCCGGGGTGTTACAATAGCTCACCCTTGGGATCCTTTGTCCTTTAATGAAGATTCTAAACACTTCTTTAAAGTGACAAATCTAAGCTAACAGTCCTTCATGCATGCAGTACATCTAAATGAACACAACCAAGGAAGAAAACTACAATTCCAAGTTAAACACATTCAATGAAACACAAGAGAGTAGGAACTTCATCTAACAACCCAAAATGCTTGAAATTTTCATATCTACTCATTTTCAAGGAGGAACTAACATCTCCTAGATAAAACATGCTCAACACACTGATGTGCCACGAAATCTTGGAACATTTGATTCTTAAAAACGTGGAACTAATACTAGAATTAAGTGTATTTGTGTATACTTTGATATGTTTGTTAATGGTATAGACAGGATCTGGAATATGTAGATAAGTGGAAAAAGGAGCTGAGAATAATGATGATCAAGTGAAGTTCATGTCTAAATTCACGGACTGTGACCTTCATAACGGTCCGTGATTGAGCCCATGAAATTGAATCAGAGTGAATGTATTGAAGAGTTAGAAGACAGTCGACTCCCAAGAGAAGACCACGGATCACTTCACGGGTCGTGGTCCTCACTACGGACCGTGGTAGCTCTCGTGATGCATTTTCCAGTAGCCAAGTTTTTCAGAGAAACTTTTGGGAAGTTCCAAAGTAAAGACCATGGGCGTCTTCACAAGCCGTGGAATCTATGACGGTCTGTGGTCTAGTTCGTGACCCTTGTTCCAGTGTGCAGCATTGAAGAAACAAAACTTTGGGGTGTTCCAAGTAAAGATCACAGACGTCTTCACAAGCCGTGATCCCTATGACGGTCTGTGGTCCAGCTCATGATGCAGATTCCCGTAACTAAGATTTAAGGCCCACTTTTAAGACACTCCAAGGGAAGACCACGTAGGGCTTCACGGACCATAAAGCCCGTGATGGGTCTTAGTCGTGGCTGTGAAAGGGCTCGATAATTCAGTCCTAGTTTGATTAAGACTTTTTTTAAACATTCTATTTTGATTTATCACGACATTTTGGGGAGTATTATTCATTATCTCATGTTTTACGAAGTAGAAGATGATATTATTCTGGATTTTGGTTTGTGGATTTGGATTATTGTTATTATTTTGAAGATATGATTTCAGTTATCAGATTATCAAGTGGTTGTTGATTTACCAATCATTTTCGTATGTATTTCTTAACATGTTTTCATTCCCCATTACTGATTCTTTGCGTGAAACCATGAGTGGCTAAATACCACGAGTGGGTGTGTGGGATCTATGACGATATTCTAGTTGCGATTCCGTAAAATGAGTAAAAGGCAGTCTTTGTTTACAACCTGTAGTTTACACCTTTCATTATCATTTTAGTCTATTGAGTGCATGATTTAGACAGACCTGTATCTGGTGTTTGTTAGAGAGAAAAGCACCAGTTAGGAAAAAGATAAACTAAGTTAGTGAATTGGAGTTAAAGTTGGAGTTCGAGAGGAGATATTTAACACCATATCAAATTAAGCGAAGTCCAATATTGATAACACTTTAAGTTCGAGAGAATTAGAGTGAATATTATTTGATTAGCCTGATAAGCATAAGATTAACTCAACTCGCAAAGGTTCTGTAAACATTGATTTACCTAACACTCAAATTACGGGAGAGCATTATAATTGATGTCATAGTGAACACAAAACCTGGTTTCTTTAAATTAACTGAATCAACTTACAACGAGATCGTCTGTTAATTGTGTATCTAAGTTTTGACTGCAAGTGTTTGTGATAAAATACATTTCAATCAAACCCAATTTACTTTCTGTGTTATTTGTTTAGGAAATAGTAACGAAAATCGATAAATGTGACAGTGAAACTTTATCTGTAAATAAATTCTCTGTGAGATCAACCTCAACTCTAGTTGAGTTCTGTAAATTGACAACGACCGTTTACACTTCTTATTTGGAATGTAAGTTTGGACGTATCACACACACATATGGAGCCTAAATGCAATTTACTCTCAAAATCATTTATTTAAGGAGGAATCTTTCAATTCCAAAAACTAAGGCATGCTCATATATTCATCTCATGAAGTTTATTTGCAAATTTACTGAAATGCACTACAACATGAGGAAAAATAATGTATATAAGTCATTTCTAACAAGACCTAAGCATTTTCATGAACATTCATATTAAGAAGTCGTGGAAACACACAAATCACACATGGCTTCATATAAAAGCAAATCAAGAGGAACTTAAAAATCTCAAGATCATAAATGTTAAAGGAGAAATACAAGGGAGAAGGATGAGGATATTGGTACTTCTCATTGGCCCTAGGCCTCCCAAGTAGCACCCTCAGGTAAACCCTTAAAATATCACTCCTACAACTTCATGGAACAACTCCCTTGTTCTTCTATTTCTTAACTTTCGGTCTAAGACTTCTACCAGTACTTCTAATTTAGAGAGGTTCTCTTTAAGAAACTAGCTCACAAGCAACCTCACTAACACCACTCAAGGTTAAAATTTCAAACAAACCTAACTCATAAACATCAAGGGTACACAACGACCTTGCTATGATTCTATTGCATTGACCATGCTATCAGTTTTAGATCAGATTTCAGGTTCAGCATGTTCTAAACTTGGTCATTGCATTCAGTTATTTCATGATCAGTATTCTCAGTTTAGTATCATGTTTATCTCATATCATTTCTCAGATATTATGTTTGGTTCAGTTATGTTATTGTTCATCTTTACTCTATCATGCATGCTCAGTACCTTTCAATTACTGACGCATACTCTGCGCTACATCTTCTCGTGATTTAGGTTCAGATTCTCAGCTTCAAGATCACGCATAGATCGGTTCTCGATCCTCAGTTCAGCAACATAAGTGGTTAGTCCTCATTCTTCGAGGACGGTTGACATGATTGTATTTATTTTCTTTTAGTTTAAGTTTCAATTTTTGCTAGATTTAGTTGGGGCATGTCCCAGCACTTCTAGTCAGTAGAGGCTATTTTCAAACATAGTTAGATTCAACTATAGTGTTAGAGTTTGACTATTCAGTTGTTTTTTAAACTCTAAGTTTCATAAATTTAGATCTAGTATATGGGTATTCCCTATCATTTCAGTTTACATGATGATTTAGCTTCCACACATTATTTCTTTACTTCAGTTTATCTAGTATGCGTATGATATGCCAGCAGGGTTAGCTTGGGGACATCCTTGATCCTAGGTCCCGTGTCCACGTCCTAGGGGTAGCATCGGGGAGTGACACACTTTGTATTAGAGCACTAGGTTTAAGAATCCTAAGATGTCTGAAAAACCGAACTAAGTAGAGTTCATTTCGTGGGTGTGAAGTGCACCGCATCTAATAATAAGGAGGCTACGAAGTGTTTTAGGAAAAAATCATTTTCTTGTTACTCTTATCGTGCATAAGGTAGGTCCTGAAAGGAGAAGGAAGGCTGGAATGCCAACAGGCGTCTATTATATTGAATTTACCCGATAGTCCCCATTTTGGGAACGTCCAGTGCCAAAGTCACTGAATGGGTAAGTCGCCAATCGCTTTCTTAGAAGCTTTTCAAGAGATACTCTCTCTGTGTATTGAAATCCGACAGAGTCTTCTTCCTGCTTATGCCCGGGTGGGGAAAGTCTAATCTGTCTTTCCGGAACCGCTGTCATAATGAATTCTTTCATTTTAAAAGAACCCTTTCAAGAAAAGTCAATATATAAGCAAGTTGCTCGAGCAGTGGGTTGAAGCTTGGAACCCTTATGGGTATGGAACCTTTTCAAATAGGTCTCCCATTCTATTACTGGGAGTTAGAACATGAAATAAAGAAGTAATAAAGAACGTTACCGCCCCAAATCTCATTGATTAGGTCTTCTGGATCACCTGATAATCGTCTAATCAAACAAATGTCATGACCTAATGGAATTTAGGACTAAAGCAGAGAAAGAGATGTCCTTGTCAGAGGACCAAGCCACTCGAACAAAGTGAGATTAGCGGAATGCAACTTCTTGACCGACGAGCTTCAATATGAGCTTCGAGAAAAGCATGCAAAGCACCTCGTTCTAAATCATTCGTTATGTGGTTTCAGATCATGCTTATGGAAGGAATGTGAACGTACGTAATGCAAACACAACTCTTCTAGTCCTAGATCATGAAGTATTGAATGTTGAGTTTCGGAATGCCATTCAACTTTTGGCTCAGAGTGTGACGAACCAAAACAATCAGCAGGCTCCAGTTCATGTAACTGCTAGTAGTGGATCAGTGGCAGTCAGGGTTCGAGATTTTGTAAGGATAAATCCGCTAGAGTTCTTAGGATCGCAAATTGGTGAGGATCCCCAAAACTTCATAGATGAGGTCAAGAAGATATTTGGAGTAATGCAAGTGATAGGTAATGATACGGTAGAGTTGGCATCCTATCATCTGAAGGATGTAGCTTATATCTGGTATACTCAATGGAAAGAGAACATGGGTACAAATACAACTCTTATCACTTGGGAATGCTTTAGTGAAACCTTTTTGGACAGGTTCATTCCAAGAGAGTTGGGTAGGCAAGAACTAAAGAGTTTATGAATTTGAGGCAGGGTTCCATGACAGTTGAAGAGTATGGATTCAAGTTCACCCAACTCTCCAGGTATGCTCCTCACATGTTGGCCGATTCCAGGGCTCAAATGAACAAGTTTATATATGCGGTATCCGCTCTAGTGAAACCTGAGTGTAGGAATGCTATGTTGCTGGAAAATATGAACATCTCTAGGCTCATGACTCATGCTCAACAGGTTGAGGGATATAAGCTTAGGGAACATGCTAAAGAGAATAAAAAGGCTAGAACAGGCAACTATGAGTATTCTGAACAGAAATCCGATAATGGAAATCACTAGTAGTTTCAGCAAAAGTCTTCAGCTCCAGCACCTTCATTATCTAGTGTTCCATCCTCCAAGTTCTGAAATGATTAGAAAGGTAGGGAATCAGGCCCTAAGTCGCATGTGAGTGTTTCAGGCATCACAACCTACCCAACTTATCCAAAGTATGGTAAGAACCATCCGAGCAAGTGTCTTGCAGGAAAGGAAGTATGCTTTGGGTGTGGTCAGTCTGGTCACAGGTTGAAAGATTATCCTTCTAAACAGGGTCAATGAGGCAATAATGGTAGAGCTCAGTCCAGAACTTCAACAGCACCAGTAGGTCGCCTGACTCAGCAGGGTAACTCATCTGGTACAGGTAGTAGTCAGCGCCAAAACAGGTTGTATGCTATCCAGACTCACAAGGATCTGGAAGATTCTCCTGATGTAGTCACTTGTACATTACAAGTCTTTGACTTAGATGTTTATGCATTGTTAGATCCAGGGGCTAATCTTTCCTTTGTAACTCTTTATATAGTAGCCAACTTCAATGTTAGTCCAGAAACTCTCCCAGAACCATTCTATATCTATACTCTAGTCGGTGACCAGTTATAGCTAGACGAGTATACATAAATTGTCGTATCACAATCTCTCAGAAGGTCACCTCAGCAGATCTTGTAGAGTTAGCAATGGTAGACTTCAATATCATTCTAGTCATGGATTGGTTATATTCCTGTTACGCCTCAATCGATTGTAGAGCTAGGATTTTTCATTTTCAGTTTCCAGACGAGCCAATCCTAGAATGGAAAGGTAGTAGCTTAGCGCCTATGGCTCGATTCATTTCTTACCTTAAGGCTTGAAAGATGATCTCTAAGAGTTATCTCTATCATCTAGTTCTGGTTAAGGATTGAAGCTCTAGAACCCCAACTCTTGAGTCAATTCTTGTAGTTAATGAGTTTCCAGAAGTATTTCCAGAAGATCTTCCCGGAGTTCCTCCCGAGAGGGAAATCGACTTTAGAATTGATCTCCATCCAAATACCCAGCCTATTTCTATTCATCCTTACAAAATGGCTCCAGTTGAGGAATTAAACGAGTAGTTGAAAGACTTTCTAGATAAGGGATTCATCAGACCCAGTATTTCCACATGGGGTGCACCAGTGTAGTTCGTGAACAAGAAAGATGGTTCTCTCAGAATGTGCATTGACTATAGGAAGTTGAACAAAGTCACAATTAAGAATAGGTATCCCATCTCCCGGATTGATGACTTGTTTGACCAACTTCAGGGTGCTAGTCATTTCTCAAAGCTAGACCTCAGATCTGGTTATCATCATCTCAGAGTCAAAGGTATTGACATCCCGAAAATAGCCTTCAGAACTCGGTATGGTCAATATGAATTTGTAGTTATGTCATTTAGACTAACCAATGCTTCTTTAACTTTCATGGATCTAATGAACAGAGTGTTCAAGTGGTATTTGGACTTGTTCGTTATCATCTTTATTGATGATATCCTCATTTACTCTAGCAATGAAAAAGAACATGCAAATTATTTGAGGGTTGTTCTGCAAACTCTGAAAGATCGCCAGTTATTCGCTAAGTTTAGCAAATGTGAGTTTTGTTTGTATTTAGTCACTTTCCTTCGGCATATTGTGTCTAGTGAAGGGATCCGATTGGATTCTCAGAAGATAGAATCAGTAAAAAATTGGCATATAAGGAACTACTTGGGAAGAAGAAGAAGCAATGAAGGCGAAGTATCCTCATCTCTGTCCTTCCGATTCCATTCCAGCTTGAGGTAATACTTTCTCATTAGTTTTTCCATCTTTCATGCACAGATTCAGACTTAGTATCATGTTCCTTCAGTTTGTACTTGCATTTTTAGCCTATTTGCATTTTCTTGGAACTTAGTTCAGTCAGAGATCAATTTTTAATGTTTAGTGGTGGGGTTTACAGCTCTTTCCCTCCATCTCCAGCTAGTTAAGTATTAATTCGAGGATGAATGTTTGTAAGAGGAGATAATGTAACACCTCGCATCCGAAAACAGACCAATTGTAGATTCCTGAAGTTCCCGGTGGCACCGACGGGCACCACCCACAGACCGTAGGATGAACCACGGTCCGTGGTTCACCACCTGTGACCCTTCTCCTAAAAGACAAAAAATATTTGGCCAAGTGTCGACCCACGGCCAGACCTACGGACCTTAAGACAGGCCACAGACCGTGGTCCTGGTCTGTGGATTGAGGTCCCAGACGATGATCGATAGTTGACCAGCACGGACCGTCGGTAGATCTACTGTCCGTTGGTCTGGTCCGTCGGTTGGCCCCGACAGTAATTAAGTCAAGGGTCATTTAGTCATTCCCTATGCGTTTGACCCCTAAACGAGGTCGTTTAACCCCTAAACTACATGGTTTTGGTCAATTTTAGCCTAGTAAACTAATTAGAACCAACCTTAGTCAACTCATTCTCAAAATAATCGATCAAAATTATAACCAGAAAGGAGAAAGAGTCGACCAAAGCTTTCCAAAAATGCATCAAGGTTTCCTTCAGTTCTAGCCTCGAAATCGAAAGATTTCTCTGTGGAATTTATCACCATGTATGTGGGATTTCACTTGCGGGTTCCTTTCACCCATTAGGTCCCTAAATTTCTGTCAGAATCTTGATTCCCTTAATATTATCTAGACCTAGGGTTTCTTGAATGTTAGAAATTGGTGGCTTTTAGCTGTTAGAATGATCCAAATCTATCATGTTATTGCTTAGTTTCCCGTATGATATTCAGAACCCTAGTTTTATATATTCGTTAGTTCATGAATTATGCATGCTAGGTCAGATTTTTCAGATTATTCAGATATACACATGTTGCAGTTTACGAATGTCATATTATCAGTAAGAATTGTTACATTCTCAGAGTTTGCATGTATGTAATTGAGCTATCCAGTAATTTAACATTTCAGTAATAACATTGCTTATTTACATTTTAATTGGGAGAAGCTTAATACCGAGTTGACTAGGGTCAGTCACCCTTAAGTCCCTGAACTACGTGCCCGTAGGTTGTAAGTCCCCTCTATAGGCATTAGTTTAGTGATCACACCAGTCATTCCTCTATACCTTTGGCCGGGTATATTGGGTCCTCTCGATGGGGCATATCCATCGGACTCCACATTTAGCTCATGTGGTTTTATATCGGTTATTAGTAGCTCCCTTACAGTCAAAATCTATTGCATTGACCATGTTATCAGTTTTAGTTTATATTTCAGATTCAGCATGTTATAAACTTGGTCATTGCATTCAGTTATTTCATGATCAGTAATCTCAGTTTAGTATCATGCTTATCTCATATCATTGCTCAGATATTATGCTTTGGTTCTGTTATGTTATTGTTTAGACTTACTCTATCATGCATGCTCATTACCTTTCAAGTACTGACGCATATTTTGCGCAACACCTTCTTCTGACGTAGGTTAAGGTTCTCAGCTTCCAGATCACCCATAGATCAGTTCCCAATCCTCATTTCCACAACATCAGTGGTGCGTCCTCATTCTTCGAGGAGGGTTGACATGATTGTCTTTATTTGATTTTAGTTTTAGTATCAGTTTTTGCTATATTTAGCTGGGGGCATGTCACAACACTTCTAGTCAATTAGAGGCTATTTTCAGACATAGTTAGATTCAACTATAATGTTATATTTTGACTTTTGAGTTATTGTTTACTTTTAGTTTCATATATTCAAATTTAGTACATGGGTATTCCCCATAATTTCAGTTTACATGATGATTTAGCTTCCGCACAGTATTTATTTATTTACTGCAGTTTATTTAGTATGCTTATGATATGCCAGCAGGGATAGCTTGGGGTCATCCGTGATCCTAGGTCCAGTGTCCGCATCCTGAGGGTAGCTTTGGGGCGTTTCAGTAATAGTAAAAACAATTGGGTGGATGATGCCACCAACTAAATATGATGCTTTGATTATCAAGTACTGTAATTAAACTAAAAATTAGACGAAATCAGGAGTTAACAAGTAATCTAGTGGTGCGGGGATTGGAAATCGATATCACATAGGGTAATTGTACTTCTCTATAGTGAAGAACATTCATGAATAGACTATGTAATCTTCATTGATGTTAATCATCTTTCGATCTCAAAGCATATATACATAGAATCTCCTCTTGATCTCATCTATATGCCAATCCTAAACATACCAATACCTTACTCTATTCTCTCTTTAAAGAACAAGACAAATAGATCCGACCCATAACCTCTCTTTCAAACATGTTACCGACATCAAACCTAAATTGCTAGTATTGAACTAATTACCCACTCCAATCAATCTCTTTCGAGCATCAACCGGAGATTAGAAGTAGGAATTAAGTTTGCATCCTTAACCTTTGAGTTAACCTCATGGTAACCAGACCAAATTCATATATGAACAACAACAAAGTAGAGCATAGCACAATATCCACTATATTAAATCAACATCCAACCCCATTTGCGCAGTATAGATCTTAGGGTTTTATTCACCCATCACAAAAAGTAAAGAAAGTATACCTTCCATGAAAGAAGCCATGGGTAACATGATATCAAACATTTAAAAATAAACCCACTTTGGATTTAACATTAATTTATCAATTTCAAACTCAAAATTCTAAAACTCTAAGAGCTAGAAAAGTGTTCTACAAAGTTAAAGTGTTCTTAGACTCTCTCAAAAGAA
Source organism: Solanum piurae (assembly GCA_029582685.1). NCBI lineage: Eukaryota > Viridiplantae > Streptophyta > Magnoliopsida > Solanales > Solanaceae > Solanum > Solanum piurae. The sequence continues at coordinate 80,818 of JAJOOO010001712.1, forward strand.
CTTTTTTAACTTTCTAAAATATGTATTCTTTAGGATATTTATACTTCCCCAAAATTTGGCCCAAAGGTCATTTTTCGACTAACTCAGCGACATTAGTCGGGCTCGCCAAACCTTCTTGGCAAATCACCTTTCTCTCCTCAATTCTCCTTATGATGCTCTATGCCTCATGTGGTTGAGCCTCAGTTTGCAAACTCAATTGAGTAAAACTTTCACGTTCGGTGAATCGCGGAGTACCACCTTAGTTCACCTTTCAAGAAATAAATCTTTGCTTTGCACACTTTCGCTTTGGGTTGTGCATCAGGATTGTTGTTCGCATTCGGCGCATCATCGTCTCTACTGGAGTTTGCAGACCTTCTTTGATTGACACAAGTGCTATGCACTGTCAATTTGGGTGAGGTCGTGCTCTGTTGGCAATTAACAATGTTTACTTTGCACTTCTTTTTGTAGTTTTGACCATTCTTTCAAACATCAGTCCTTGCCTTTTCCAATTTCCTTCATAGTTGTAGATCATCACAATTCTATCAAAATAGGACAAAATTAGGCATTTGAGGGCACTAACTATTGAGTTAAATGAACCTTAAGTTAGTACAAATCTATCACTCATTAGCACCCCCAACTGAAACATTTATTTGTCCTCAAGTAAATTTAGAACACAAAAATCTCAATAAGAGTGTCTACATATGTACTCAATGAGACCTAACATGCAAGCGCCAAATCAAAACTACTCTCAATAAAATGTTACCATCAATCATGATCACCAAGCTTTAAATGCGGACTAGCTAATATCAAAACCAACTCAATATCACTTTAGCTTCTTGCCTAATGCAAGAACATGTTTCAACAAATACATTCAAATGCCCTCACATCAAGAACGATTCCATGCTCTCACAAATAAAATCAATAAAAGTATAAGGAATCAATGCAACACTCGCTCTCTCATAACAGAAACACATGCAAGTTGTGTCCCATAGGTTTGCCCATATTTTCGAATCATCACATAATCTAGTTCATGCAATATCTCAATGGCCTTTTAGGCTTGTAATGGGGCTGAGGTTAAAGTATGGTAAATTTGGATTCGTGGCTTTACCTTTTCAAAGCATTGTTGAATCATCGTAACCTCTTCTCAAATTCATTTCCTTCTTTTTCATTTGAGAACTCAACCCTTGACTTTTCATTCAACTTATTTGGACTACCCTTTTATTTCATTCACTTCTCTTTTTTTTCTTTTAATTTTTTCAAGGAATTTTCTTCGCAATGATATTATTATTTTGTTATAAGGAGTGGTTCCTTGTTTTGGTAACACTTTCAAAGTTGATTATCATTTCATCTTTTTTCCCTTTACTTAGCTTTCCTTCTTCCTTCCTTTCCACACCCCCAACTTAGGATTTTGGCCTAAGTTGGCTATTCAAACATTAAAATGCTTCAAAAAGGATTTTTGGTGAGAATGTAGGGATAATTTGGTTCAAGATGCTTTCTTTTGGTTGTCAACAAATGGGTTTAGCTGAAATGGTACCAAAATTGATTCAAACACTCACAAGGTAATCACAAAGGATTATTGACACTTTGGTTCCCTTTTTAAATTATTTCCCAAGATCATGCCTTGCATTCACCAAGATCAAAATAATTGGGCTAACAAGGCAAATTCTAGGACTCCACATGCATGCTTTCAAGTAAGATCTCACCACACATGGCACTTCGAAATACACTCATTTAGCACATCCTGAAAAAATCAAAAGCATACGTCTGATGTTCATTACAAGGCTCACATCAAAACACAGCTAGTCGACAAAAGAATCAAAGAGATCTGTCAATACTGAAACCATATCAATTTAATTCTCAAAACACCAACACTATACACTATGTTCATCATGAGCACTATCCAAGACATCGATATTGGACACAATCTATCCTCAAATTGTTATTAATGAAAACTTTAAGTATTGCACGATATTAAACTCATAGGGGGAAAAACTTGCAACATCAAGAGAGAATGAAACAAAACTAAAGAAACAAGATTTTATCCAAAGAGCACTCTAATATAAACAAAAAGTACTACTATAATTGTTCAGAACTCAAAATAACAAAATACAATTAAAAAAGGAATGTTCGACCGAAGGCCCTCACCCCAATAAAAATAAAACTACAGTGTCCTCAATGCAAGATAAACAAAAATACGGGTAGGATGAGATAAAGGATCCTCCTAATAGGCTATGTTGTGGAGTACTATCATTTGGAGTCTCAGGTGATGAAGCCTCAAGAGGATCATTGATGCCTGTGAATAGGATCACCAAGGCGGTAGGGAACACTTAATTGGGGAATAAGTTCCCATCGCAGCAGCGAGATATAAGGTGGGGTCTTGAATTACTTCAGTAGAACAAACCTCAGAATTGTCACAAAGAGATCTCTCCAAGGATGCCTGAATAATAACCTTATCGGTCTCTTGTAGCTCTATAAGTGTTTCAACAATACCCTGCTCTTCAACCTGCAACTCCACCTCATCTCTCTTCTCAGCTTAGTCATTCTTAGCCTCTCACTCTCATAAGCATCAATAGCCTCAACATGCATAGTAACCTCATGATGCTCACTTGAGGGAGGCACAATACTCGACATCTCAGGCACGAGAGCAGTGGCATCTGGAAGGCAAATCTTGCCCCAAAGCATAGAGATGTTCGTCGACTTTAATAGGACCACTCACCCTCTAAGTAGCAATCTCATCTCGCATGGCGTCTAGTTCACCACGGCTACCCTCGACCTTTTACAGAGCCTCTAACCTAGCTGCGATTATCCAATCTCACACTATGACTCACAATGGTTCCCTCACACTTGACCACCTGCTTAATCAAAGGAACCAGTACCTTCTTGATGGCCTAAGCAATAAGCTTGAGCATGTCTGTCTCAACTCGGGCATCTCAAACATTTGCTAACCGGGGAAGGTTGCCTATCTTGTAGACTATGGCTTAGGTCAAGGGGGACGGGCAATAGGAGAGGGGGGACACCTCACAATAGTCGCAACAAAAATAAAAGGAGACACATATCCAAAAACAGAAGGGCCACTAGTGGAGGAAGGTGTACATATATCTGCCTGTTCCACATAAATAGCAGGTGTGCTGCCCTTAGCTGCAAAAATTATAGGGTCAACCACGGCCATAACATCTGGTTGTGGCGGCTTCATCCGAGCCATGTCATCCCGCAAACACTCTATCTCAATTCATTTGATGTCACTGGATGAATCAAGTTTGACCCTCAATTCATAAAATTTCTAGAAAGGGACTCCTGCCCTCTCGCACAACTGCATGATAAGTACTTGAAATGGGAGCGATGCTTTATCTTTCCTTACACTCATTAACATCTCATCGGCAATAATAACACCTATATTTATGTGTTCCCTATCAATTATGGTACCTACAAATACCGCCTTTTCATGGTGAAGAATAGACTAATTTTGTGACGACTTCAGGTTGTTGCTGGTGAATCTAAATTAATATCGTTCCACCACATTCAAGTTTTTTTTTCTCGATCTAGGTACCATCAACCATCTAGGAGGGAGAATAGTTACAAGTTAAGGGAGCCAACCAAACCTTCAGAAAATAAAAGTGCTGGCACATCTAGAGAGAATACAAGTATGAATCAAAATGTGGCATTCACAGTGCAGTATAAATAGCTCTTGAGTCACAACGGACTTTTTTGGCTTTCACCTCCACTTCCTCATGTGGTTTCCAAACAGTACCCATTTCGTTTCTTGGGAAGGGCTTGAACATATGATACATAGAACTCCCTTACCCAAGAAAGGATGGAGGGTTCCTGAGCTTTGTCAAACATTCAAACTTATGGAATTGTATTATTTCCTATATGGTTGGGTAGTCACTCATGACTCCATATACGAAGAGTCATCTCTCCTCAAGTATCATCCTTTCTCAAGAAGCTTTGAGCCTATTCAAGGCTCTTGGAGCGATAACGGAAATGACTATGGACCCTTGGACACTTTTGCATGTGTAGAGGAAGACTGGACCAACTTTGATCAGATATCCATCCCCATTCTCACTACCCCTTGTCTAGGTTGTACCCTTTCTTTGTGACATGATTTTGGAGGGGTAGTGTGTTGATGGCAGCAAGCTGTAAAGGCTCAGTTATAGATTCTCCCTATGACTCTTTAGTGGAGGAGGTGGAGGATAAAACTCTCTGTCTGATTCAGTATCATAGGAAATCATTTGCTTACCCTTATTTCTTGCCATTGCGAAAAAGCACACATTCAAACAAGAGATTTGTGAAGATTAGTTGAAATTGAAAGCACATTGAATCACATTTCAAAAATATTCCCGAGGCTCACTTAATGGGAAGGTGAATCACCAAACAGGATCAGCGAGCTCCGATGAGCCACCAAAATGGAAAGTATCAAGTAACTTAGAGATCAGGCACAAAAGGTGAAGTCAATGCCAACTCAGTGATTCACCGAGTTGGTTTTGGTGGTATAACAAAAGTCCACCAACACTGACAGTGCATAAGAGAAAGACACATAAATCAAGAGTGATGTCCTCTCCAACTCGACAATTCACCAAATGGGTTCGGCAAACTAAGACAAACCCGCCGGATGAAACAGTACTAAGGCTATGCATACGCTCACGAAGGCGATCTTGGTCTTACTCAGTGATTCACCTAACCTCCTTAGCGAGCTAAGAGAAGCTAGCCGAACAGGAAGGGTTCAATCGAGTGCCTAATTTTTATTTTGAATTCAAAACGCACAACAAATACTAGTTTCCCCCTAACATTACAATCAATTTGTATGCTTTTCTACCTATGGGTACTTAGACATCCCTTAGACATTACTAAGTATTGCACTAATTGATGCTTTCCCTTAAAAAAGTAGTCACCTTGTCTATCATTGGGGAAAATCATGCAATTAGGTCAACACTGGGCTATTCAGACTTCACCCACATAAATTAGGCCAAAACCCAACATATTTGTCAATTGAATTAGGCAATTTAACCAACACAATCATGATTCATAGTTTCACAAGCATTCATAATCAAAATATCATGGACATAATTTAAATTAGATAATGTAATGTTATCAGTCGAAATTAAACACATAAAAGTAGTTACAAGGCCCAAGACCACACCATATATGCCTTTTAAACTAAGAAACATCAACATGAATTCAATAACCAACCTTAATGCTAAAAATAATCGAGGAAAAAGAGGGATCAAGGTTTGGTTTAGTACAACTCTAAGACAATGCACTCCTTGAACTTTCTAAACACTCACAAAGGGCTCACAAACACTCAAAATATATGAAGCATGAGAAATAAATTGAAAAGGATCTCAAATCTCAAAGGTTTTGATTTTTGAATTTGGAAAGACCCTTGTCCTTTTTATAATAGGCCCATTAAGCGATGTCGACTAACGTGGCCGAATGTGTTTATGAATCGCCAATTAGAGATTACGTTCGCCAAACATGCCTGAACAAACACTAAACCTAAAGCCTGATTTGGCGGACCCAAGTGAGTGTGCATAGTGCACTTCTGTGAATCGCCCATTGGATTTCTCATCACTAATTTTGATAGTAAGCATTTCCATCGAATCAAGCTCAAAAAGGCAGATAAAAATGAGTATGCACACTACCTTCGGCGCATCACTGTTTGGGTTTTGCATTGCCTATGCTTCCCTTTTCAATCTTTCGACCTCTTCTCAACCTGCACTCACAACATACGTTATTCAAAAACAATAAAAACAAAATTAAACACTTCGGTGTCTTCAAAAAATAGCATTATTTAACATCGTGGCATGACATAGTCCTCAAACTCAACATTCATTATTGAGGTTCGATATGGTGTCACTAGGAAATTTTCCTTTTTTCCTTTGATTGAGATGAGTGGACATTTGGCCCAGTTGAGTCTCCAGCTTCTTGATAGATACTAAATGAGAAGTGACCGTTTTGGATAAATTGAGGAAGTCCTTTTTCAAATCCTTCAACACCTTATCGGATCACTCAACCATGTTGTAGATCCTTACAAGCATGTATTTAGTATTGATTCCTTCTGGCCCGGTTGATTCGTTTGGGCGTGGATGATCATGAGAGGCACATATATATCTTTTTCCATCTCCCTATCTCTCTAATATCCACCTCGCTAGTCTTTCTAACCACCATATCTATCACGACTCGGGGTTACCCCTTAGACGTAACATGGCATAGTTGACCCTGAAGGGGTCGCATACAATCCATTAGCATAATCATATACATAATGTCATAAGAAATAATACGGAAATTAAAAAAATTCTAAACAAAAGTCGAACTTCGAATTTCATATATAAAGAGTTATGGAAATACTAGACTTGTCTCAGTAAAAGCCATTTAAACATAAGAGTACGGAATTAGGGACTTAACCCTTTATAACAATGAAAGTCTTAACATAATAAAGTATGATTAAACTAAGACTGAAATAACATCTGATCCTCAAACTAGACTCACCAATACTCAGGGAATAGTCGACTCAAGTTTTAGTAGGCCGCTTTAGTTGGCAAGGTTATATGGTCTAGAATTTTGCCACCTGTGAAAGAAAGGTTGCGAAAGATGTTAAGAATGGAATGGCATTCCCCCTTTTTCTCATTTATGGTTCTGACTTTGAAGAAGGTAGTAATGAATCAACGTCCGGGAACTATACTCATAGCATGTTGAAAAGAAGGGGTTAGCATAAATATGCTAAATAGGACATTTTTTTCTTGGAAGTATGCATTTATCAAGTTTGGAAAGCCATTATGCATTTTAAAACATAGAAGACAAGCTATAGTCACAATACACTCAAAACATAGTAATATCAATACCTTAGCAACCTCTAAGAACACTTGTGCAATGTATGGTTGGTATCCCACAATACCAACCTTACTAAGCATTCCTTGAAGCCACATATTGATTACCATAATCTTCAAGCTTACAATAATCCATAGTCATACATGAGGAATTGTACAAGTACATGAACTAAACATAAGGAAAGCCATCTATTCATATCTTATAATACCATAAGGAAACCATTCCACAACATCCTAATAAGTCTCCTTGTGCAATGTAAAAGTGAAGTCCCATACACCCACTCCTACCAAGTAAACCCATTACAAGTCATAGTATAGTTCCTATCATATTCATTATCTTATTGATATTAGGGAATATTAGCCATAACCGACATAGACAATGTGAGCTACATTGAATCCGGTGTCATATAACCCCACACCAAAAGAAGACGTTCTTACTTGCCGAAGGTAGACCTAATCAATTTAGCTTTTAAGTGGATCCACTAGCTAAGTCCTATGTTTGGCACATAGTTATGAGATAGGGATATTGCTACTAGAAACCCAACCTATTGCATTAGCGAAGGAGCTTCCATCTCATGAGTTTACTATAGATGACCTAACCTATTGCATTAGCGGACTGGACTTTTTCTCATTGTCCATATCCATTCGGTACTAAGCATTATTTCCCAATTATACATAATTAGTATGGAATTTTATCTACATGTATGAAGGATAGATTCATTTAAGTGAGAACTACCTTTCACCTTAGAATCATCATTTTAGGGTGCGTAACTTTCACCTCATTATTCATAGTGTTTTCATGAGAACTAGCCCTTCAATCAACACAACAACATCAGCATTATCCTAGACAATTTATACATAAACATGTGTAAGGATAGGGGAAATTATTTTTCCAACAACAACTCAATTCACACAATAGTCATAAGATTCTCACCTTTCAAATGAGTTCATAGGTTCATCATTAACTATCACCAATCATGAACAATCCGTCACAATTTACCCCTTTCAAGGTCATGAACCAAGTCTCACACTTAGATTTAGGATATACTATCATCAACATGAAAAAGGCAAGGTTTCATACCTTGATTGACGACTAGAATGGAAACCCTAGGTTTTGAACAATAAAACCCATTTTCGAAATTTAGTTGAGAGGGCTTCATGGAGGAAAGTATTCCATGAATCAAGGTTCCCATACCTTGATTGATGTTTTCCCATGAAATTTGAGTGAAAATCTTGGAGCTTGAACCCTAATCTTGAGCTTCTTCTATGTTCTTCGATGGAGTTTAGAGAGAGAAAGTTCTTGGGGAAAAGTGGGTTTGATTTTGAATTTTGTGAGTTATGAGAGATAAAAGACTTCTTTAATACTTAAATATACTTTAATAAATTTAAAACAACTAGATACAACCGCTCCTACCCTTAAACAATTGAATTAGTAATTTACCAAAACACCCCATCTAAGGCCGAACCAAGACAGCTTGCCCAAGAACGATCCACAAACCCCAAACCACAGAGCGTGGATGGGTCCAGGGACCATCCTGGCTGTCTGTGGTTTGGTTCACAGAGGGGTTGTTCAAGGTCTTGGTAAGGAGAGTAAGTCTCAACTCACGAGACCTTTCCATAGAGCGTGAGCTGGTCCAGGGACCGTACTGCACGTCGGTGGAATGGGGCTGGAATATGGAGTTTTGGGGGACCTTTGAGGAAGCTAAGGCTGGACTCACGACTACCATCTACGGGGCGTGAGTCAGTCCATGCTCTGTGGTCCTCATTTCGTGAATGGTGTTGTTTTAGCAGCTTTTAGAGCAAGCCCCTTGGTTCTCAACAAGAGCCTTGCCCTGACGTATAGGCTCAAGGACCTTAGTATCAAGTTAGGGAACTTATTTTATGACTCGAATCTTGACGTTAACTCACTAACCTCTTTGAACCTCAACAGTAGCTTACATGCTTAGGCTCTACCTTAACCTAACATTTTTTGGAATGTTACATTATCTCCCCCTTAGGAACATTTGTCCTCGAATGACACTTTAAAACACATTAAGGGGTTAACGACTCAAGACTAGCAACCTAACAACATGCTACATTAATAATGCACAAAACATAAGAGAAACATCACTCCACCTCAAGACAAAATTAATGCAATAACAAGGAGGTAGGAACTATATCTACAACCCACTATGCACACACCATTATCATTTCATATCATCTTAGGAGGAACTACCTTCTCCATGCATAAAGCTCAACATAATCAATCAATAAATAGCCATTTAGCCATATGATAAAAAGTATAGCACACATGTTCATTAGTTCACCTCACAAAGTCAAATATGCAACCATTATACTAAAGTGCTGCCCCACATGAGGAATACATAAATCATGAAAACTAAATACATGCTAAACATGAATTCTCACAGGAACATGCACACATAAGAAAAATCATAAAGAAAACATATAGTATAATTATTCAAAAATGCCAACTCAAGAACTAATTACCTCAAGTAGGGGTAGGAGTAAAAGGAAAAATATGAGGATAGCGGGAATTCATATCAGCCTAGGCCTACCAAGTAGCACCCTCAACTAAGTGATTCCTCCATAAGACTTTAACAGAAACTACCTCTTTGTTCCTTAACTTCTTAACTTGCCGGTTTATAATCTTAACTAGAACTTCTTCATAGGAAAGATTTTCATCAAATCCTAAAACCTCTAAGGGAAGGATGGATACCGGATCACCAATGCACTTCTTGAGCATGGAGACATGGAACACTAGGTGAACCAGAGCTAACTCACTGGGTAAGTTTAATTCATATGCAACCTTTCCCACACTTGTCAAGATTTGGTATGGCCCCACATATCGAGGACTATGTTTCCCTTTCTTGCCAAACCTCATCACACCCTTCATAGGTGAGATTTTTAAGTAGACCTAATCACCAATCTCGAATTCAACATCCCTTCTCCTGTTGTCGGCATAGGACTTTTGCCAACTTTGAGCCGTCTTCAACCTCTCTCTAATGAGTCGAACTTTTTCAATGGCATCATAAACTAGATTGGGACCAATTAGAGCAAACTCACCTACTTCAAACCAACCCACCGGATATCTACACCCCCTACCATAAAGTGCTTCAAACGGAGACATGGCAATGCTTGAGTGGTAACTATTGTTGTAGGCAAATTCAATCAATGGAAGATGATCATCCCAATTTCCATTGAAATCAATCACACACACTCTCAACATATCCTCTAAGGTCTGAATGGTCCGTTCCTCTTGACCATCCGTCTGAGGGTGGAAAGTGGTACTAAGTTTAACATTGGTACCAAGCCCTCTTTCGAATTTTTTCCAAAAATGTGAAGTAAACTGAGTACCCCGATCTGATATGATGGACAAAGGAACCCCATGTAACTTCATTATTTCCTTGATGTATAACTTAGCATATTTTTTTGTCGAGAAGGAAATCTTGACAGGAAGAAAATAGGTTGACTTCGTCATCCTATCAACAATGACCCAAATAGAGTCATGTCGTCTTCGAGTACAAGGCTACCCCACAACGAAGTCCATATTCACCTCCTTCCACTTCCAAGTGGGAAGATCTATATCTTGCAACAAATCCCCTGGTTTTTGGTGTTCGGCTTTGACTTGCTAATAGTTTGGACATTTAGCTACAAAGCCCATTATATCCTTCTTCATGCCATTCCACTAATAGACCTCCCGTAGATCACGATACATCTTGTTGGCTCACGGATGAATAGAATATCACGAACAATGTGACTCTTCTAGAATATGATCTCTCAAGCCATCAACATCTGAAACACACAATCTACCATGGTACCTAAGCACCCTATCTCCCCTCTGGGAGAAAGCCTCAACGGACTTGTTGAGAATCGATTCTTTCAACTCTATCAAAATAGGATTAAGATGTTGCTTAGACTACACATCAACCACAACGGATGATTCAGAACTATGGTGAACCATGAATCCACCCTTCGAGAAATCTACCAGTTGGACAACAAAACGCGCCAACCTATGCACCTGGCAAACTACCTCCTTCTTCTCATCTTCTACATGAGTCACACTACCCATAGTCATTAGACTTAGGGCATCAACAACTACATTAGCTTTTTTGGGGTGGTAAAGGACACTCATATCATAATCTTTTAAGAGTTCCAGCCACCTCCTCTGTCGGAGATTTAAATATCTCTGACTAAACACATATTGGAGACTCTTGTGGTCAGTGAACCCATCCACATAGACCCCATATAAATAGCGCCTCCAAATTTTCAAGGAAAAAATTACCGCCGCAAATTCTAGATCATCAATCGAATAATTCTTTACATGTATTTTGATTTACCTCGAAGCATAGGCAATCACCTTGCCATGTTGCATAAGAAAACATCCCAAACCCACTCGAGAAGCATCACAACATACTACAAACCCATCAGTACCTTTCGGTAAGGTCAACACTAGAGAGGTGGTGATTTTATCCTTTAACTCCTGAAAAATCTTCTCACAAGCCTCAAACCACTCAAATTTAGATTTCTTTTGAGTCAGGGTTGTTAACGGAGAAGCAATAGATGAGAAACCTTTAATGAATCTTCTATAATATCCAGCCAAGCCCAAAAAGCTTCTTATATCAGTGGGACTTAGAGGTCTAGGACAATTCATAATCGTATTGGTCTTCTTCGTATCATCCTCCATACCCAGGTTTGACACTATATGACCGAGGAAAGCAACCGACCTTAGCCAAAACTTGCACTTGCTAAACATAGCATACAATTGTTGGTCTTTAAGTACTTGCAAAACTATACTCAAATGCTCCATGTGATCACTCTCACTCTTAGAATAGATCAAAATATTGACAATAAAAGCGATCACAAATGAATCAATATATTGTCTAAACACCCCGTTCATAATAACCATAAAAGCTGCCGGAGCATTTGTTAGACCAAAAGACATCACTAAGAATTCAAAGTGACCATACCTAGTTCGGAAGGATATTTTACGAATATCAACATCTCTTACCCTAAGTTGGTGATAGCCCGAACATAAGTCAATCTTCGAAAAATAACTCGCCCTTGGAGTTGGTCAAATAAATCATCAATTCTAGGGAGCGGTATTTATTCTTTATATTGACCTTGTTCAGCTGGCAATAATCAATGGATATCCTAAGGGACCCATCCTTCTTTTTCACAAATAAGACCGGTGCACCCCATGGAGATATGCTTGGTTGAATAAAACTCTTTTCTAGCAAAACCATGAGTTAAGCTTTTAACTCTTTCAACTCAGCCGGAGCCATCCGGTAAGGAGGAATAGATATGGTTTTTTGTAACTGGTATAAGATCAATGCCGAAGTCTATTTCCCATTCTGGAGGAATACCAGGCAAGTCATCAGGAAAAACCTCACGAAACTCCCTCACTATGGGGACCGACTCTAAAGGAGGAGTCATGGACTCAACGTCCTTATCCCTTACAATATGGTAGATACAACCCTTAGAAATCATTTTACAAGCCTTTAGACACGAAATGAATCAACCTCTAGGAATTGAAATTCCCCCTTTCCATTCAAAAATGTGCTCATCAGGAAACTGAAACTTCACTACCCAAGTTCTACAATCAATGGAGGCAAAACAAGCATGCAACCAATTCATCCCTAAGATGACATCAAAGTCTAACATATTTAACTCTACCAAATCAACCTGAGTGATTCTATGAGGTAAAGAAATGGGACAATTTCTATAGACTCTTTTTGCAACAACTGAGTCACCAACTGGGTGGACACTAAAAAAGGTTCTATTAGAGTTTTGGGATATACATCAAATTTCATAGCTACCAAAGATATAACAAAAGATAAAGAAGCACCAGGGTCTAACAATGCATAAATATCAATGAAAAATACTTGTAACATACCGGTGACAACGTCTGGGGATCACTCTTGATCACTTCGGGACTGGAGAGCATCAAAGCGACTATTTTTCAAAGCATCCGAATTAGAACCACTTGGGGGAGTTGATTACCCTCTCTTCCCTTGGCCGAATAGGTTGGGCAATCTTTCAGTTGATCCCCACCCTTTCCACATCCATAGAACACACCCATACCGACAAGACATTTACCTTCATGCTTCTTACCACATTTTGCACAACTAGGTCTCTCGACATAAGAACCACCTCCACTACCACCCTGTGGCTTAGGAGTAGGCACCCTTTATTTGATGACATTAGAAGTGTTAGTGGTACCTTGATTAGAAAACCTCTTCTTAAACTTTGGTTTGCCTTGAACCTCAAATCTGCCTTTAGACGAATTGCTATCATCTACTCTTGTCCTCTTCACTTCTTTACCAGTCAACTTGAGTTTTTTTTCCTCAATTTGTTCGGTATGAACCATAAGGCGTGAAATGTTCAATCTTGGAATGAGAATTATCGAACGACACATGTTTACCACCAAGGCAGATATCCCCATAATGTATTTATTCATTTTGTCCCTTCAGTCTGCCACTAAGGTTGGAGCATGCTTAGACAATTGCGTGAACTTAAGGCCATATTCTTTCACACTCATACCTCATTGGCAAAGGTTGATGAATTACTGCATCTTCCTCTCCCTCAATTGTAGTGGGAAAAACTTATCAAGGAAAGCCGACTTGAATTCTTCCCAATCAATCGAGCCCTCTCTCACAGTTCTTTCCCCTTTCCATTGTTCATACCAAACCTGATCTAAGCCATTCAACTGGTAGGAAGCCAATTTCATCTTCTCACGATTAGTCACTCCCATAGCATCAACCACTTTCAACATTTCATCTAGAAATCTTTGTGGCTCCTTATCCACTTTGGAGCCATAAAAGGTAGGGGATTCATTCTTGCGAAATCCCTAATCCTGGAATCGGTTGTGTTACCATTCAGATTTGGTTGAACTCCTGCCTCCCTATTGACTTGATCCGTCAAAGCTTGAGTCAGGGTCTGGAAAGCCGTCCTAATCTCCAAATTAGTCATAACTCTCACTTCATCAGGTACTTGAGGATTCAAAGGAGCCTGGGAAGAATTCCTCTCATTGACATTCTCCTCTTGCCTTATCCTTGCATTACCTCTCGTATTCATTTCCTATAATCATAAGACAAAATTTAGAAAGGAGATCATAGGGCTAAGATTACAAGCAAGAATAGAGAGTGATGAAAGAAGGAAAAAATTCCTAAACATTCTATAGCCTCTCACTCATAAGTGTGGCGCTCTTCATACTCATGAAGAAGACTCTATTAGATGTGGTTTCATGAGACATCAATACTAAATATTATTCCCAAAACCTTATGTTCTGATACCAAATTTGTCACGACCTGGGTTACCCCCTAGACGTAACATGGCATAGTTGACCCCGAAGGGGTCGCATACAAGCCCTTAGCATAATCATACACATAATGTCATAAGAAATAATGCAGAATATTAAAACTTTTCTAAACAGAAGTAAAACTTCAAATTTCATATATATCATTAAAAACCATCTAAACATAATAGTACGGAATTAGGGACTTAACCCTTTATATCAATGAAAGTCGTAACATAATAAAGTACGACTAAACCTAAGACTGAAATACCATCTGGTCCTTGAACTGGAGGACTCACCAAAACTTAGGGAATAGTCGACCCAAGGTTTACTTTGAAGAAGGAAATAATTAATCAATGTCCAGGACCTATACTCATAGCATATAGAAAAGAAGGGGTTAGCACAAATATGTACTAAGTATGGAAACATGCATAAAAATTTAAATATGCTAAATAGGACATTTATTCATTATGCATTTATTAAGTTTGGAAATCCAATATGAATTTTCAAACATAGAAGACAAGCTATAGTCACAATACACTCATAACATAGTAATATCAATACCTTAGCAACCTCTAAGAACACTTGTGCAATGTATGGTGGGCATCCCATAATACCAACCTTACTAAGCATTCCTTGAATCCACATATTCATTACCATAATCTTCAACCTTACCATGATCCATAGTCATAAATGAGGAATTATACAAGTACATGAACTAAACATAAGGAAAGTCATATATTCATATCTTATCATACCATAAGGAAACCATTCCACAACATCCTAATAAGTTTCCTTGTGCAATATAAAAGTGGACTCCCATACCCCCACTCCTACAAAGTAAACCCATTAAGAAGTCATAGTATAGTTCCTATCATATTCATTATCTTATTGATACTAGGGAATATTAGCCATAACTGACATAGACCATGTGAGATACATGGAATCTAGTGTCATATAAACCCACACCGAAATAAGGCATTCTTACTTACCGAAGGTAGAAATAATCATATTTAGCTTTAAGTGGATCCACTAGCTAAGTCATATGTTTGGCACATAGTTATGGGATAGGGAGATTGCTACTAGAAACCCAAACTATTGCATTAGCGGAGGAGCTTCCATCTCATGAGTCTACTATAGATGACCCAACCTATTGCATTAGTGGAGGGGCCTTTTTCTCATTGTCAATATCCACTCGGTACTAAGCATTATTTCCCAATTATACATAATTAGTATGGAATTGTATCTACATGTGTGAAGGCATACTTTACCCTTCGTTCAATACAACTCACTAAATAGCTCATAGATTCATTTAAGTGAGCACTACCTTTCACCTTAGAATCATCATTTTAGGATGCGTAACTTTTGCCTCATTATTCATAGTGTTTTCATGAGAACTAGCCCTTTAATCAGCACAACAATATCAATATTATCCTAGACAATTTATACAAAAACATGTGCAAGGATAGGGGAAATTAGTATAACAACAAAACCTCAATTCACACAATAGTCACAGGATTCTCACCTTTCAAATGAGTTCATAAATTCAGCAATAACTATCAACAATCATGAACAATCCTTCACAATTTACCCCTTTCAAGGTAATGAACCAAGTCCCACACTTGCATTTAGGATATACTATCATCAGCATGAATAATCCAAGGTTTCAAAATCAAAATTGACATAACCACAATATATAGTAGAAATCACCTTGCATCAATACCTTAATTGAAATTCATGAAATTGGGGACATGGGGTAGTTCATGGGTTCATGGGGAGTTTTACTATAAAATCACCACTAAAAGGTCAAATCATCAGTAATATACACCAAATAACATAATGAAAATGTTTTTAGGAAGAACACATGACTAGAATCAAAACCCTAGCTTTTGAACAATAAAACCCATTTTTGAAATTTAGTTGAGAGAGCTTCATGGAGGAAAGTATTCCATGAATCAAGGTTCACGTACCTGATTGTTGTTTTTCCATGAAATTTGAGTGAAAATCTTGGAGCTTGAACCCTAATCTTGAGCTTCTTCTATTTTTTTCAATGGAGTTTAGAGAAAGTTCTTGGGGGAAAGTGGGTTTGATTTTGACGTTTTGTGTTATGAGAGTTAAAAGACTTGTTTAATACTTAAAAATACTTTAATAAACTTAAAACAACTAGATACAACCGCCCCTACCCTTAAACAATTGGATTAGTAATTTACCAAAACACTCCCTCTAAGGCTGAACCAAGACAGCTTGCCCAGGCAAGATCCGTTAACCTTAAACCACGGAGTGTGGATGATTCCACGAACCATCCTGGCTGTCCGTGGTTTGGTTCAGAGAGGGGTTGTTTGAGGTCTTGGTGAATAGACTAAGGCTCAACTCACGCGACCTTTCCACGGAGCATGAGTTCGTCCACGGACCATACTGCACCTCCGTGGAATGGGGTTGGAACATGGAGTTTTGGGGGACCTTTGAGGAGGTTAAGGATGGTCTCAAGACTCTTATCTATGTGGCGTGAGTCAGTCCATGCCTCGTGGTCCTCATTTCGTGAATGATGTTCCCTTTGGCAGCTTTTAGAGAAGCCTTGTTGGCTCTCATCAAGGGCCCTTAGGGGGTCCTTATGGGAGGCTTGCCCTGACGTATAGGCTCAAGGACCTTAGTATCAAGTTATGGAACTTATTTTATGACTCTAATCTTGAGGTTAACTCACTAAACTCCTTGAACCTTAACATTAGCTCACATGCTTAGGCTCTAGCTTAACCTAGCATTTTCTGGAGTGTTACAATATTTATCTTTGTTCCAACCTTGGTTTCCACCTTGTCATTGATAACTAATGTGATAACCCCTCCCCCCACCACCACCACCTGATTCCCTTAGTATTGAATTGCCTCATTGTATAATGTCTCAAATATGACATCATCTGAGCACTGCCCATTGTTGGTTCCAACTGCATTTACTGACTTGGTTCCACTTCCCATGACATGTTTAGACAATAAATCAATCTAGGTCATCATTTTAGCCATGTTTTCATCTTTTTCATAGTCCTTCACGACTTTTTCTTTGCTCAAACCCACTTGCACAATAGGGAGTAGGTCCTCTCTAGTGTGTCATGCCCGGTAAACCATATTCATATCATCAAGCAACAAAACTATTACAGCATATGGTTTTCTCATTAATATACCAAGGAATAATTGATAAACCACAAATTTATTGACTGAATCAAGGCTACAATAGAATTATCTCAGCAACAAATTATCTAGGAACGCCATGCCTTGACATTGCAAGAGCAACTTCTTGAACCTCAGTCATGTCTTATGCAAAGGCTCACCTCTAATACACTTGAAATATCGAATTTGGACTCAAAGTTTAACTATCTTCAGGGTGGAAAGAATCTCTCCAGGAAGGCATCAATTAGCTCTTCCCACGAAGTGATTGAATCATTTAGAAATTCTATCAACCATGTCGTAGCCTCTCCCATTAAATAGAATGGGAATAACCTTGTCACGTCCCGAGGCTACGCCCATGACGTAATACGGGACCTAGAATCATGAGTGACCCCAAGATAACCCTGATTTGGCATATCATAAGCATACTAAAACAACTTAATAAAATATATTATGCGGAAGCTTAAAAAAATATTTAACTGAACGTGGGGAATACCCAAATATTGGTCTGAATATATAAAATATACTAAGAGTTCAATAATAATAAACACTCACTCAAATGCTAAAGTTGAATCTAATACTATAACTGAAAAATCCTCTAACTGACTAGAGTTGCTGGGACATGCCCCCAGCTAACTCTAGTAGAACTGAAATAAAATAAAAGACTGAAATGGAAAACATGTCTATTGTCCTTGAAGTATGAGGAATCACCACTGATGCTGCTGATATGGATCGAGAACCGATCTATGCGTGATTTGGATGCTGAGGACATGAACCTACATCATGAAATGATGTAGCCCAGAGTATGCGTTAGTACTTGGAATGTAGTGAGCATTCATGATATATAATATAACTGAATAATTATGTAAGTTGAAAAAAGCATAATTGAGAAATGACATAAACTTAACATAATGTAGATACTAAAATATACAGAAATGAGATGAAATTCATGGAATGACCAAGTACTGATTGTTAACAGTTGATAGAAACTCAATTTGCTAACGATTTTTATCTTTTTATAATGTCTAGCTAAAACCCCAATTCTTAGGGTGTGATTATGGGCTGATTTAGGTTATGGGTATTGCTAATTGTTAGACTAAATGTTATTTCGAAGTGAGTTCAATCATTAATAGTAGTTTAATTTAAGAATTGTAGTTGCAAATGTAGTTCTACTCTTGTGTTTTTGGTTTGCGAGAGAGAGAGGTTTTAAAACTAAGCTTATTGATTGATGGTCTGTGGGTATTGGGTTGACATGGGTTCAGCTCGAGACAGTGAATCCTAAATCCAATCCCACACATTCAGCTCGAGAGAGTGAATGGACTAAAGTGTGGGCTATTCTTATTTTGCATGCTTGTTGATGTTCGAGAGAAATCAACTTGATTCAAGATAAATTGTTCGAGATAATGTTTAACTCCTTTATAGCCTAGCTTACTCACTAATATTTAGCTATTTTCTAATAGTTGCAATTACCCATTTATCTATATTAGCCTATAATCGAATCACATCCCAAGAACCAATCTCATTATTATTATTTCATATTGATTGCCACTGTTTGTAGTTGATAATCAAAACAAAAACCCCCTTTATTTGACATTCGTGTCACCCCCTAATTTGAATTATGTTTTTATTCGATCAGTTTTATTCCTATGACTGATTTGATCACATTTGTACTTCCCAATTGACTCTTAAACACGTACCGCTCCCTGTGTGATTCGACCCCAACTCATTTAGTTGGGTTATATACTGATTAAAGACCGTTGATGCTTAGAATTTGATGAAGTATCTTTGAAACATCATTAATCAGCTACCAATGAAGATTCTGATCCATTATGAACTATCACACAACCATCTGATGTATCCGTAAGGCAACCTCCTAAGCGAGCATTCCGGTGAATCTGGTTGGCTAACTATTTCTTTTCTTCCTCAACATGTGCTACACTACCCATAGACAGTATGCTGAGAGCATTAGCTACTACATTGGCCTTACCTGGATGGTAAAGCATATTCGTGTCATAGTCCTTGATGAATTCAAACCATCCCCTTTGACGAAGATTCAACTCTTTCTGGGTGAACACATACTGGAGGCTCTTATGATATGTGAACACATCTACGTGAACACCATACAAGTAATGTCTCTTAATCTATAGGGTGTATACTACAGATGCAATCTCGAGGTCGCGAGTTGGGTAGTTCTTCTCATGGAACTTAAGCTATCTAGAATCATAAGCTATGACCTTACCTCGCTGCATCAATACACAACCTAGGACGACCCTAGACGCATCCTAATCTATCACATAACCATCTGAACCATCTGGTAGGGTCAAGAAAGGGGTTGTAGTCAACCTAGTATTTAGTTCTGAGAAGCTTTTCTCACACTCATCTAACCACTAAAATTTGACTTTCTTCTGAGTCAACTTGGTCAATTGGGAAGCTATGGATGAAAACCTTCATCAAATCTCCTCTAATAACTGGCCAAACCCAAGAAACTTCTGATATCTGCTTGAGAGGTGGGTCTGGGCTAGTGCTATACTTCCTAAAGTTTTTGTGAATCCACTCGGATCCCTTTAATGGATACCACATAACCAAGGAAAGTGATGGACTGTAAACGAAAATCACATTTGATGAACTTAGCGAATAACTAGCAATCTTTGAGAGTTTGCAGAACAACTCTCAGATGAGTCGCATACTCCTCTTCATTCCAAGAGTAAATGAGGATATCATCAATGAAGACGATAACTAACAAATCCAAATACCATTTGAATACCTTGTTCATTAAGTCCATGAAAGTTGCAGGAGCATTTGGTAGTCCAAATGACATAACCACAAAGTAATAATAACCAAACTGAGTTCTAAAGGGTGTTTTTGGGATGTCCCTATAGCTGAATCTAAGTTGATGATAGCTGGATCAGAGGACTATCTTAGAAAAACAACTAGCACCCTGAAGTTGGTCGAACAAGTCATCAATCCTGGGATATGATACTTATTCTTGATTGTGACTTTATTTAACTGACGATAGTGGATCTACATCATGGGAGAACCATCTTTCGTTTTCACGAACAACACTAGAGCACCCCATGGAGAGATACCAGGTCTGATGAAGCCCTAATTTAAAAGGTCTTTCAATTATTCTTTCAATTCCTTAAACTAAGTTGGAGCCATTCTGTAAGTAATAATTGAAATAGACTGGGTATCTGGAAGTAGATCAATTCTGAAGTTAATTTCCCTTTCAGGAAGATCTTTTGGAAACACTTCTGGAAACTCATTTACTACTGGGACTGACTCAAGAGTTGGGATTTCAGAGTTTGAATCCTCAACCTGAACAGGATGATAGATATACCCTTTGGAAATCATCTTTCTGGCCTTAAGGTAAGAGATAAATTGACCCATAGGCACTAAGCTACTACCCTTCCATTCTAAGACTGGCTCGCTTGGAAACTAAAACTGAACAATCCTAGTTCTACAATCCACTCAAGCATAAAAAAAATGTAACCAATCCATGCCTAGAATGATATCAAAATCTATCATTTCTATCTCTACAAGAACTGTTGAGGTGACTTTATAAGAGACTATGATAGGGGAATTTTTGTATACCCATCTAGCTATATCTAGGTCACGAATTGTCGTAGAGACTGAGAAGGGTTCTAAAAGAGTTTCTGGACTGACATTGAAGTTTACTTCTATATAACGAGTTACAAAAGAAAAAGTAGCCCCTGAATCTAACCATACCTTAATATTTAGATGAAAGACTCATAACGTACAAGTTACCACATCAGGAGAATCTTCATGGTCCTGGCGAGTCTGGAGAGCATACAAGTTGTTCTGGGACTGACCGCCACCTATACCAGATGAAGCACCTTGCTGAGTTGAGCGACCTTCTTGAGCTGTAGACTGGGCCCTATTATTGTTACCTCCTTGCCCGCGCCTAACTGAAGAGAAATCCTTCAACCTATGGCCGGACTGACAAAACCCAAAGAACTCTTCCTTGCCTGTAAGACACTCGGCCAAATAATTCTTACGACACTTTGAAAAAGTTGGGAAAGCCCTGTTACCTGAATTACTCCTTTGAGACATAGAGAATGATGCCCTACCTTTCTGATCCTATTGAAACCTGGGGGATGGAGCACTGGCTGATGAAGGTTCTGGAGCTGTAGACCTCGGCAGAAACTGTGAGCAATTTCCACCACTCGATTTCTGCTGAGAGTATTAATAATTCCCTATTCTAGCCTTCTTTATTTCCTTAGACATTTCCCTAAGATTATTTCCCTCAACTTGTTGAGCATGAGTCATAAGCCAAGATATGTTCATATCCCCGAACAACATAGCATTCATGCACATAGTCATCACTAAATCGGACGCCCCTAACAAGAACTTGCTCATTTGTGCCCTCGAATTAGCACCCATATGTGGAGCATACCTAGATAGCTGAGTGAACTTCAACCCATATTCTTGAACTGACATTTAACCCTGCTTCAAGTTTATGAACTCTTGTGCCTTAGCTTCTCTCAACTCCCCATATCATATGAGCTGCATTCTCACCCCTATTTTCCTTCCACGCTGTTGATGAGTCCACAAATTGGACTCATTTAGGGCTATATTTTAATAAAAATTATGTCCTTAAATGCTTATATTATCTCAATATCTAATGAAAACCCTTAAGTTTTAGGTATTTGTAGTTTGAAGGAAAGCATGGACACTACTTCGCAAAAAGGAATGAAACGGCTGAAAAAAACAAGAAAATAAAGGCGTGAGGATTGCCGAGTCCACTTTGTGAGTCACCAAAGGGTCTCACTTCACCTTTTGTTCCAGTGTGCTGAGCCCTGAAAGAAACCATCAAGTCGGCGGAAAAAGAGAGCAGTCGGTGCATCGCCGAGGAGTTTCGCAAAGCAGTACTATGTCGCCCAATGACCCAGAGCACGACTATGCCTAAGGATGGTGCAAAACGGCGATGAACTACACCAAAAGGCGAATCGCCGAGTTGATCGGCAATTCCAACTAATGTCGCCGAATGATCCATTGCAAAACAGATTTTTGAAAAACTATAAATACTAGTAGAGAGTTATACTTTAGCATGATATTTTCAGCATAGAACAATTAATATAATTTTAGTACTTTTTATTTTTGTTCTGAGTTTGAGAGGGTTTCGAAAACTTGAAGAGGAAAAGGGTTTCATCTCCAAGGGTTTGGACTTGGGTCTCTTGGATTTTTCATTCTTGGCCTATAAAAAGACTTAAATCTTCATACCCACTTGAATGCAAGCTCATTTAAGTATAAATTTCTATCTTTTGATGTGTGGCTAAAACCCCCAATTCTTCGGGTGCAATTTAGCGAATATGGGTTAAGATTGTTGTGGGGTCTTGCTTGCTGATAGATTAGATGTAGTATAATGGTGATTTTGTCTAGTAGTTGTGGATGAATTTAACAAATTTATAGTTGCAAATAAAATTTTATTTATGTGTTTTCGGCTTACTCGAGAGAGAGGTTGCGAAACCAAGACTACTAGATTGATGGCCTATGGAGTGGGTCGACATGAGGTTCAGCTCGAAAGAGTGAACCCTAGTCCCATATCCTAACACTCAGCTCGAGAGAGTGAGTGAGGTAAGGCATAGACTGGTCTTCATGCACCAAATAGGTGTACGAGAGGAACCCATTTGAAATGGGGTAAGTTGCTCGAGAGAGAATTTATTCCCACATATAGCTTAGCCTACTGACTATTACTCTATAAATTTTCTATCGAAAGCATGTACCCAACAATTTAGATTAACCCATATTCCGGTCACATCCTAAGAATTCCCTCTCATTCATAGATTTCTTTGTTATTTCTACTCGTTTTGCTATACTTGTGACGAAAACCCCAAATTGTTAATTGACACTTTTGTGTCCCCCTTGAATTTACAATGTTTTTAATCGTTAATGTCTTTAGTTACGACTAGTTAGAACTAAATTTTATTTTTCTATTAAATCTCAAAACCACTTCCTTGGGACTCGACCCCAACCCTTGGTTGGGTTATTATACTATTGCACGATCGTAGACACTTGCATTGGAAGTTGAGTCGTTGATTAGGCAAACATCAAAATGGCGCCGCTGCTAGGGAGTGGTGTTACTTGAGAATTTTTAGTTAAGTTGAATTTTGTTCTTGTTAGTTATAGTGACACTTACTTAATTTTTAGTTTTGTGTTACTTGTTTGTGTGTTGAAACAGTAAGAATGAGTGTGAATGATGACAAAGGTCCCAAATGGACCAAGTCCTATATTTTCTCTACCTAGAACCAAAAGAGGGGTGGCCTTATGAAAATGAGGCAAATTTCACTAATGGAACTTGAGTGAGGAGTTGCGTCGTACAACGACATTAAATAAGGCGCTTCTTGGGAGGCAACCCAAGGTTTTATCACTTTATGTTTATTTTAGAAATAATGGTGTGTTGGTTGTGCAGGTATAAATGAGGAAAGTGTTGGGAAAATGCAGATTGGCGAGCAAATGATCTAGTCGGTGTATTGCCGAAGAGCTCGGCGTGCCCGACTTGATCCGCCATTTGGCTCAACACAATTTCAACTTGGACCTTGTAAAACTCGGTGAGCTCAAGAACAGTTTGGCGAATCGCCAACCCGATCGGTGACCATGATTAAGACCATCGTCTTGACCCCAAAAAATAAATAAAATAAAGATCCTATAGAAATTGGTGGGGTAAGTGACAATTCGGTGAATCGCGGAGAGGATCGGCAAGTGCGATTAATGTCGTCGAATAGGTGGGTACTGGATAGCTATAAATGGCCAATGGTTTTAAACTTTAAAACTCCTCACTTTTGCTCGCTTTCAAACTTGACAAACTCAAACCTAGTTAGTATTTTCTATATTTTTGCATTCCATAAGTTTTTTGGTTGGTGATTGGTGCTCGGACTTTGGATCACTTTGCCGCCTTGCATTTCAATATATTTTAATCGGCATAAAATGTTGGTTTTCCAAACCACAAGATTATTTTATCAATTTTGTACTCATTTGCAATGATCTTATTTTAGTGATGTGTGCTAGACCTCTCCCATCTTAATTGTTTTTGCTTATACCTGTGAAAATCTTGCCCGTAGTGTTTATATTGTTAAAGTCCCATATTTTTGTTCCTTAAAACTGGTTAAATCTTGTGGGGTTGTGCTTGCATGTTGTTGAGTCTAGCAGGGAGAAATCTGAATATCCCAAGATATGGTAAAGACCAATATTGACATGCCACCCCGGAAAAGAGTATAGAGTATCACTATAAATGAAGGGGGATCAAATCCTCCAAAGAAGTGTAGACAAGAACCTCCACCTGGAGATAAAGGCAATGATATGAGGGCCTTACTGATACAGAGGAGGCCATGGTAGATGTTGTTGTGCAGGCTTCTTTGAAAGATACATCCATAGCAGCGCCTAGTGGATCTGGTACTGCTGGACCTTCTGAGGTTAACCGGGTCCAGAGGCCCGAGTCCAGTCTTATGCACCGGGCACTTATGCCCAGACAGATGGAGCGACGGCGTAGACAGGACCCCCTCTTTACCTCTCTCTCTGTTTTACTTTATTTTACTTTAAGATATTTTCGTTTGCATTTAAGGACAAATGATTTTTGTTTGTGGTGGGTGAGGCCCACCTTTGTGCATATTAGTTTTGTTTATATATAGGGCTTTGAGCTAAATTCGTGTTATACACTGCGTTTTGTGGAAGGTTTGAGCTTGTGGCTCCTTACTTTTAAATGTAAATGATTTTTGACCTTTCTGGAAAAAATAAATTGCCACCTCTTGTATGTGTAGAATGTGGATGTTCTCTTGCAAATTTAAGTCTGGTTCCTATCAATACTGATTACTTGAATAGTGCTCTCAATCGAACGAACATGAATGCATGGCTACGACGAGGCCAAATGAAGTTGCATAGTCAATATGTGAACGCTTTGCCTCTAGTTGTGATTAGCCATTTATCAAATTGAGTCTCTTGTGATGACCGTTGCACACTAGCGAAAGTGTAGAGTCTTCTTTGACTTTGATGTCGATGTCTTGTGTGATGAGCTTACTTTGAACCATGCATGATGGATCCTAGAATTTTCCCCGTTGGTCCAGTTAACTAAGTGATGCTATCTCTTGATATGATCTTAGGCAACTTCTAAAAGTGTTAGTCTATTTGACATATACCTCTTTTTGTGACCTACCTTGTGAGTGTGTGAACCTCTTTTGAACACCCCTTGAGCCTTACCTTTCTTTGGAAGAAACATGATGAAACCATAACTTTTCTTTATCCACTACCTATAATCCTCTTGAATTGTGGTTAGTTGAATAGCCAACTTAGGCCAAAAGCCTACGTTGGGGGTGTGGCAAACGAAAAGGGGAAGTCAAGAAATGCAAGGAAAGTCTCCTCTTACCCATGGTTTTAAGAAAAATGGAACCCTTCCATATAATAAAGAAAAAAAAAAGAAAAAGAGAAAGTTGTGGAATAAAAGTACAAAAGAAATAGGAGTCCCAAGCAATCCATGGAAAGTGAATAATAGGATGACTTATGAGCATTAAAGAGAATGATGAAGGAAAAGAAAAGGAAGTGTTGTGAGAACCACATTTCATGAGGATGAAAGTCACTGAGTCTAAATAGCCATACCTTTGCACTCAGCCCCATTACAACACTTAAAAAGGCCTTTTTGATCTTGAGTGAGATGCAACAAACGTTGATCAGAAAATACGGGCAAACCTATGGGTGAAAGCAGGCATTGTGTTCTTCCTTGTGAGAGTGAGTGTTGCATATGATTTCAAAGCATTTAAATGTGAACAATTGTGTGAATATGGAATCATCCTTTCTGTGAGGGCGTTTGAACAGTATAGTTGAGCTTGAACTTGCATTTGAAGTAAGTATTGTGAGCATGAGACTCTTTGATATTGGTGAGTCACAATGTGAATCTTTTAGTGCACATTTGATCTTTGCATAAGCAAATTGAACCTTGTTGTCTGCATTCATGATTGAGTCTTGTGTAGCACTATTTGAGACACCCTTTTTGAACAACTGAACTTGAGTTTGCTTGAGGACAAGAAAACATTTAAGTTGGGGCTGTTGATGTGTCCATAATAGAATTTGTGTCCTTAAATGCTTATTTTATCTCAATATCTGATGAAACCCTTAAGTTTTAGGTATTTAAAGTTTGAAGGAAAGCATGGACACTATTTCGCAAAAAGGAACAAAAAGGTTGAAAAGAACAAGAAAATGAAGGTGTGAGGATCACCGAGTCCACTTGACGAGTCGCCGAAGGGTCTCACTTCGCTTTTTGTTCCAGTGTGCTGAGCCCTGAAGGAAATGATCAAGTTGGCGGAAAAAGGGAGCAGTCGGTGCATCACCGAGGAGTTCCGCAAAGTAGTACTATGTCACCTAATGACCCAGAACACGAAGATGCCGAAGGATGGTGCAAGACGGCGATGAACTACACCAAAGGGCGAATCACCGAGTTGATCGGTGATTCCGACTAATTTCGTCAATGATCCACTGTAGCACAAATATTTGAAAACTAAAAATACTCATTAAGAGTTATAGCTTAGAATGAGATTTTCAGTATAGACCAATTAATATAATTTTAATACTTTTTATTTTTTCTCTGAGTTTGAGAGAATTTTGGAAACTTGAAGAGGAAAAGGGTTTCATCTCCAAGGGTTTGGACTTGGGTCTCTTGGATTCTTCATTCTTGCCTCGAATGCAAGCTCATTTAGGTATAAATTTCTATCTCTTGATGTGTGGCTAAAAACCCCAATTCTTGGGGTGTGATTTAGCGAATATAGGTTAAGATTGTTGTTGGGTCTTGCTTGCTGATAGATTATATGTAGTTTAATGTTGATTTCGTCTAGTAGTTGTGGATGAATTTAACAAATTTGTAGTTGCAAATACAATTTTATTTATGTGTTTTTGGCTTGCTTGAGAGAGAGGTCGCGAAACCAAGACTACTAGATTAATGGCCTAAGGAGTGGGTCGATATGAGGTTCAGCTCGAGAGAGTGAACCCTAGTCCCATATCCTAACACTCATCTCAAGAGAGTGAGTGGGGTAAGGCGTAGGTTGGTCTTCATGCGTCAAGTGAGTGTCCGAGAGTAACCGATTTGAAACAGGGTAAGTTGCTCGAAAGAGAATTTATTCCCACATATATCTTAGCCTAGTCACTATTACTCTATAAATTCTCTATCGAAAGCATGTACCCAACAATTTAGATTAACCCGTATTCCGGTCACATCCCAAGAATCCCCTCTCATTCATAGATTTCTTTGTTTTTTTTACTGTTTGTGCTATACTTGTGACAAAAACCCCAAATTGTTAATTGACACTTTTGTGTCCCCCTTTAATTTACAATATTTTTAATCATTAATGTCTTTAGCTACGACTAGTTACAACTAAATTTTATTTTTCTATTAATTCTCAAAACCACTCCCTTGGGACTCGACCCCAAACCTTGGTTGGGTTATTATACTATTGCACTATTGTAGACACTTGCATTGGAAGTTGTGTCATTGATTACGCAAACATCATGTGTGAACCATATGTGAAATAAATCTTTGAGTTGATAGGATGCTAACTCAACACTCTCAGTATACGTCACTTGCATTACTTCGAGATTTTTTTAACCTACTCAATGAAGTTTTATGGGTTCTCACTAACCTGCGATGTTTGAAAATCAGGCAGATTTATCCGAACAAAGTCTCGAACCCTATTTACCGCTGATCCACTATCAGCATTTAGAGGAACTTAAGCCTGCTGAATGTTCTGGTTGGCTACACTATGATCCAAGAGTTGGATCACATTTCAAAATTCTGCATTTGTAACCTCATGGTCTGGGACTGGAGGAACTGCATTAGTGTTGCATGCATTAGCATTCTGTGCGTAAGCTCTATGAACAGTCATGATCTAAAGTACATAACGACAGATTGGAATGGAGAAATTGGATCATAACTCACGCACATTAAGAGTAGCAAAGACAGTGAAGTTTTTCTTAGAAGACTTTGCAGCCTCCCCCTCATAGATATGGTACACCCATGAAATAGACTATACTTAGTGCGGCTTTCTGACATCCTAGGACTCTTAACCTAATGCTTTGTTACCAAGTTTGTCACGCCCCGAGGCTACCCCTTGAGGTAACATGCTGCCTAGGATCACGAGTGAACCTAAGCTAACCCTGAGCTAGCATATCAAAAGCATACTTAAACAACTGAATAAAAGATATTATGCAAAAACTTAAAACTATAGTTAACTAAAATGTGGGGAATTCCCTAATACTAGCCTGAATATATAAAATATACTAAGAGTTCAATAATACTAAACATTCACTCAAATGCTAAAGCTGAATCTAATACTATGTCTGAAAAAGCCTCTAACTGACTAGAGTTGCTGGGATATGCCTCTAGGTAACTCTAGAAACACGGAAATAAAATAAAAGACTGAAATGGAAAACATGTCTATTGTCCTCGAAGTATGAGAACTCACCACTGATGCTGCTGAGTATGGATCGAGAACTGATCTAAGCGTGATCTGGATGCTGAATACATGAACCTACATCATGAAAGGATGTAGCGCAGAGTATCGGTCAGTAATTGGAATATACTGAGCATGCATGATATAGAATATAACTGAACAAATATGTAAGCTGAACAAAGCATAACTGAGCAATAACATAATCTGAATATAATGTAGATACTGAAATATACTCAAATGAAATGAACTGCATTCAATGATTAAGTACTGATTATTAACATGACATGCTGAGACCGATTACTGAAATATAACTAAAAACCTGGTCAAATGCACTAGAGACTGACTGTGGGAGCTACTATTAACCGACATAAAACCACGTGAGATTAACGCGGAGTCCGATGTATACGCCCTATTGAGAGGACTCAATATACCTTGCTAGGGGTATAAAGGTATGACTGACAGGATCACTAAATCTGATGCCCACAGAGGGGA
Organism: Solanum piurae; assembly: GCA_029582685.1. Taxonomy (NCBI): domain Eukaryota; kingdom Viridiplantae; phylum Streptophyta; class Magnoliopsida; order Solanales; family Solanaceae; genus Solanum; species Solanum piurae. The sequence continues at coordinate 110,009 of JAJOOO010001712.1, forward strand.
CTTATAAACCTACGGGGGCAAGTAGTTTTGGGACTATGAGGGTACACTGAACCCTAGTTAACCTTGATGTTAAGCCGACTCCCAACTGGAAAGGTATATGACATAACATAACCACAATACTGGATAACTCAATGTTCTGATATGCAAATAGGAGCATGTAACATTTAGGAACTGATAATGTAACATTCGAAAACTACAGCATGTATATCTTTTTAACTTACCTAGCAAGTGTAATTTCTGAACTAAGAGAATCTACACATCTAGGGTTCTGATTTTCATGCAAGGAACTAATCAACGTTTCACGAAAACATGATAATTTGAGTAAGACGACTATAACAGCTAAATCACAACTAATATCTAATATTTTAAAAACCCTACGTCTAGGAAAGATATATCGAATCAAGAATTTGACGAAATTCTAGGGACCTTGTGTGGATGAAAGTAACCCACTATTCAATTCTGACCTACCTAGCGATAAAATATACGGAGAAATCCTTTGATTTTGGGGCTAAAACTTGAAGAAAACCTTCTGATTGTTCTTGGAAAACTTTCGCTTCTTTCTTCTCGTTTTTGCTCTAAGTTTGGATGATATTTTGTGAATAAAGGGTTTGGGTATGTCTTACTAAGTTATTATGCTTAAACTGAGTAAAACGATGTAGTTTAGGAATCAAACGATGTAGTTTAAGTGCCCAACATAGGGGAAAGGACCAAAACGACCGTGATTTAAATCTGACGAGTGCCACCTACTACAGGACTAAAGGGCCGTTGGTTGACCTACCAACCGTCGGTAGTAGTCGTCGGTGAAGCTCTGCCTGATAGGGTTTCACTAAAACAAACATAACTTTTTACTCGGAGATGGGATTTTAGTAAACTCGATGGCGTTGGAAAGAGTATTAAATTATCATTTATTTGATAGGTCATGGGCTACCTAATTTATTATGTTCTAAAAGATATGACCGTTTGAAGTTGACCCAACAACAATTTTCTCTAATTAGATGTTGACCCTCACCTACGGTCCAATCACAAACCGTACTGGTCTATCGTGAGTGGGATCAGAGACCATAAAACTCTGGACCTCAACGACAGAACCATCCTACGGTCCGTAAGTCAATCAACGGGTCGTGGTTCACGGCTATAGGTGTCATCTTTAGATTCAGAAATTCCCCTAAGCCTGTGGTTCTTTGTACGGTCCGTGGGTGGTGTTTGTTGGGTCTGACACTAGATTCTAGAAAATTGCATTTTCTATTTTCTCAAGTCTGAGGTGTTACAAACCTCAACCTTATGGATTCTTGGGAGATATTTTTGAATACAAACAGTCGATATACTTGCTTGAAATTTCTAAGTTGTTTATGGGATCGTCATGAGCTAGACCCCTAAAAATTTCATTCATCTAGAGCAATTATACCATAGTTCCTATGATATGAAACACAATCCTCCTCGTTGTGGGAGGTATCCGGACTACTCCCATCATTTGAATGACACTAAAGTATATGTCATTTAAATCACCCATGTTGTTGTTTTGACCATAGTCACTATCATTGTCACTTCCATGGTCGCTCATTTTGTTAACCTACAAATCAGCCAACAACAACATCAAACAACAAATCTACTACAAATAAACAAAATTAATATCTAATTATTCAATTAGAATTCGCGACTACCACTCTCTAATAGCGGGGCCATTTTTTATAACACACAAATCACCCTAAAAAACCAATTAAAAGAGTGGGAGATCGTACTCAATAAAAACCTAACGAAGAGTCGGAGTCTAATCTCAAGGTAATGGTATATCGTAGAGAATTCCTTGCCAAGAAATTTGGATTTTAATTTAGCTCTTCTGTAATAGTAAGAACAATTGGGTGGATGATATTTAATATAAAGCTTTGATTATCAACTACTGCAATCAAAGTAAAAATTAGACGAAAAACAGTGTTAACAAGCAATCTAGGGGTGCGGGTATTGGAAATCGATATCACATATGGACAATTGTGCATCTCTTTAGTGATGAACATTCATGAATAGGCTAAGTCATCTTCATTGACACTAATCATCATTCGATCTCTAAATATCTATGCATAGAATCTCCTTTCAGTCTCATCTACATGCTAATCCTAAACAACCCAATACCTTACTCTATTCTCTATTTCACGAACAAGAAAAAAAATCCGAACCATAACCTCTATTTCAAACAAGTTACAGAAATCAAACCTAAATTGCTAGTATTGAAATAATTACATACTCCAAGCAATCTCTTTCGAGAATCAATCGGAGATCATAAATAGGAATTAAGTTTGTAACCTTAACCCTTGATTTAACCCTATGGTAATTAGACTAAATTCATGTATGAACAACAAGAAACTAGAGCGTAGCATAATACGCACGACATTAAATCAGCACCCAAACCAATTTGAGCACCCCCAGAACTTGGGGTTTTAGCCACCAATAAAAAAAGTAAACCAAGTATACAGTCCATGGAAGTAACCATGGGTAACATGAAATCAATAAATTAAGAATAAATCCACTTTGGATTCAACTTCAATTTATCGAATTCAAAATCAAATTATAAGACCCCAAAAGATAGAAAAGTGTTCTTCAAAAGTAAAATGTTCTTAGACTCTCTCAAAAGAAATTTTTCAACTCTCTAAAATTTGTATCCTTTGGGCTATTTATATTTTTCCAAAATTTAAGACAAAATCCATTTCGTGACTGACTCGGCGACATTAGTTGGGCTTGGCAAACCTGCTCGGTGAATCACCCTTCTCTCATTAGCTCGTCTTATGATACTCCAGGTTTCAGCTGTTGGAACCTCACTTGGTGAAATCAAATGCATTAGTGTTTCACGTTCGGTGAATCACTGGTTTTATGGACCGATGCCTGCTGCTTTATCTCGGAGAAAAGAATCATAGATACACAGGTCATTAGTAGGATGAACTGCTACAAAAATATTTCTCGTGTATCATCTGTAGTGAAACTATGAACTAGATGTACCACCTTGGTTCACCTTTTAAGAAGTAAATCATTGCTTTACGCATTGTCACTTTGAGCGATGTGCATCAGGACCACTATTCTCAATTGGGGCATCACCATCTCTATTGGAGTTCACCGACCTTGTTTGATAGACACAAGTGCATGAACTATCAATTTGGGCGAGGTCGTGCTCAGTTGGTGATCTACCCTTCATGGTAGGCGATCTAACAATGTTTACTTTGCAATTTTTATTTTTTTTAAAGTGTCATTCTTTCAAACATCAGTCCTTGCCTTATACAATTGCGTTCATAGCTTCAAATAATCAATATTCTATCAGAATAGGAAAAAAATAGGCATTGAAAACACTAATTATTTAGCTAAATGGACCTTAAATTAGTGCAAATCCACCACTCATCATTCGTCCAAACTCCTTACAGCTAGGTGTTAGAGATTGTTCTTGTACAACCTAAGTAAATAGATAAGAGGTGATCGGCATGAGTAAATTAATAAAGAATATCTAGTTATTTTAGCTTGACACATACCTTGTTGGACAATCATAGAAGGTATTGTGATTTAAGGGTCAAATTCTCGTATTACTATCCCTTGTAGAGTTCTGTGAGAAAGTACTCACTAGGGCTATCTTTCTTCCTTTTCACACTCCTACCTCTCTTGTTTTTCCTTGACTTCCTATGAAGATACCATCAATGTTAAGTTTCTAGGAGCCCATATAGGTTTACTCGGTGGATCATAAATTGAAAAATGATACTATATTTTCGTTTAATTAGTATTGAAGCATTTAAGTAATATATATATATATATATATATATATATATATATACATACAATGTATCTTTTCTTGATTTACCCATAGCAACTAATTCCCTCAATTGGACAAAATGCCGGAGTTCTATTGATTTCATTTACATTTATATTTATTTAGGAGAATTGTATTACTCTTCATTTCCAAGTTTTCACATGTATCTACTGGTGTTGTTAAACTATGTTATTCCATTGTTATTTTTTCCTTCCTTGAAACAAGAGAGGATTAATTAACATATGTATCTGATTCTATTAGCTGAGCACAAGATATCAAACTTGGAAAAATAAAAAAATTTCACATCAAATTAAAATAATCTTTAACCATCTCCAATCCCGCAATAAAATTTCAGCTGAAATGAAAAATACAAACAATTCAAAAAGTTGTTATGAAGACATCAACCAAAAATTTAAGAATGGATTAACACTTTTAGTTTCTCAAATTGTCATCAGTTTCATCTATCTATTTGCCAACTTGATAATAGTCTCCCAATTTAACCCCATAAACCCATAGACAAGTCGAAAATTTCAGGATGAATAATGTTGATTAAATTAGGGTCATATCCTACAATTTTAATAATAGTTAAGAAATCTCTCTCTAACATAATGATATTAGTCTTCAAGGCTTGGCCACTAAATTTCAAGTTGAGAATTTAAGCCTCGATGTAATTGATACAATTCTCTGAATAATTTAAAGATATGGAATCACCCCGTTGTTAAAGAAGTAATGATAGATAGAATTAAAAATAACTTAATCATGATAATTTTCATAGTTATATTGTTTTATAACTTAATTTCGGACGTTCATCCTTGACTCCTTATATAAGATTTGAAAATGCAGTCTTATTGATCGACTTCAATTCATAAAATTCAGTCATGAGAGACTTTCCTTTTTCTTCAATTTTTGGACATACATACTTCAATTCATACAATTCAAATACTGGGGTTATCTTTTTTCTGTTGCTTTTTGGTCGTCTATTTCATTTACAACATTATCTATTGTAGATTCATAAATGATTGATTCTTCATTTTTAGATCGTTGTTGAAGTGATCTTGTGGAGGAGAGGAAATATGTGACCAAACTATATATTCTTAATTTAGTTCTAAGGTAGCATTTCAAACATGATGATTCTTTGTGAAAATGTTGGAGCTGATAAAGTAAAAAAGAAAGAACAATTGTTACTGAAAATGATGAGATGGCTCTTTCTCTTTCTAGATTTATAGCGTATTCACTTGAATAAAATAACTAAAATATTAATTTTATTAGATCTCACTTCAAATTTTCATGCCATAAAAGTCACATTTCTTTCTATAATTCTATCTGTATATTTACTCTAGATTATCTAGTCATTTAGATATTAAATGACCTTTATAGGTAAAATATCTACTAATCTGTCATGATTTATGGCTAGTAAAATTTTGACTTATATGATATATTACAACACAAAGGGCTTGATATACCCCTCAACTTTTTTCATTTAGAGCTAATGTATCTCTCGCTATGAAAGTGACTTATATATACCCTAATGTTACACAAAGGATTCACATATACTATTTTCTTCTAACGAATGTGAAAATATAATTTTAAAATAATTCTATCTTGCTCTTTTTGGTCCTCTATTTCGTCTACAACTTTTTTTTTTCCAGATTCACAGATGATTGATTCTTCATTTTGTAGATTGTTCTTGAAGTTATCATGTGGAGGAGAGAAGATAAATGAAAAGAACTATAATAGGGAGTAGGTGGGTGTATATAAAAAAACTTGATGAACATGACATCATCATAAGAAATAAGTTGTGATTTGTAGTGGAGGGGTATAATTTGGAGGATGGAATTGACTACGATGGAACCTTCCGCCAGTTGCCAAAATGGATGCTATTAGGATTCTTATTGCTTTTTCCTCACATATGAAGTTCAACTTATTTCAAATGTATGTCAAGACTAATTGAAGGAAGAAGTATATGTCAAGAAGCCTCATTGGTTCTAAGATATTAACCTACCGAATCATGTGTAAAAGTTGGAAAAAGTCATTTACGGGCAAAAGCAGGCCCTAAGAGCTTGGTATGAGATATTATCTAAGTTTCTTCTTGAAAATGGGTTCATAAGAGGAAAATTTGATAATACCTTGCTCTTAAAATCAATTGGGAAGGAACTTCTCATTGTGCCGGTGTATGTTGATGACATAATTTTTGGAGCCACGTCAGAATCTTTATGCAAGGACTTTGTTGCCTTGATGGGAAGTGACTTCAAAATGAGCATGATGGGAGAACTTACTTTCTTCCTAGGACTACAAATAAAACAATCCACTCATGGTACCTCTATTTTTCAAGAATTCAACATGCTGGAGGCCAAGATAATTTACACCCCCATGGGTACAAGCTCCAAGTTTGGCATTGACGAAGCAAGCATTGAAGTAAATCAAATTATGTATAGGGGAATCATTGGATCTCTTCTTTACCTAACATCAAGCATACCTGGAATTATGTTCAGCGTGATAATGTGCGCAAGATTTCAAGCATCTCCTAAGGAATATCATCTAAATGTAGCTAAGAGTATATTAAGATATCTGAAGGGAACTCAAGACCTAGTCATATTATATCCTTCAGGAGACTCTTTTGATTTGGTAGGCTACGCTTAGGTAGACTATGTTGGGTACCTGGTTGACAGAAAAAGCACTTCTCGAATGGCACACTTTCTCGGGTCATCACTGAAACTAAAAAGCAAAACTCACTAGCATTGTTTACATTGGAGGCTTAGTATGTTAGATCAACTTCATGTTGTGCTCAACTCCTATGGATCAAACAACAAATTGAAGATTTTGGTGTACTCCCAGATACAATTCAACTCATGTGCGACAACACTAGTGTTTTAAACATGGACAAGAATCTGGTTCAACATAAATGAACCAAGAACATCGATGTGAGACATCACTTCTTGAGAGATAATGTTGAAAAATGAAATATTATCATAAAGTTCTTCTAGGGAGAAGATCAAATAGCTGACATCTTCCCTAAAGATATAATTAGAGAATAGTTGAACAAGAATATGTTGAAGCTGGGGATGCTCAAACTGAAGTTATTTCTCAACATTGATACAATTGATCCTCTTATTGACTATGATCTGGGAGCAGGTATCTTTGGCTTTTTGTTTTGTAAATTGTGTATGAATTCACCAAAGTACCTTATTTTAGGTACACACTCATGGCATTCTAGATAGAAGGAAGAATAAGTCATATTGATCAGGGTAGAGGAAGTCAATTTTAAAGAGAGGGACCTGGTCCCTGCTTAGAGTTTAGTATTGCCTTACTATGTTAAGTTATTATGCAAAGGATCACTTGTCATTTGTCACCTTCTCCCTTGTCACCGCTCTAAGAGGAAACGTCTTTTCATTTTAGAATCCAAAGGCCGCTTCTGTTCAGGGACCCGATTTAAGGTTTAAAAGATCTTTCAAAACCCTCTTCTCTTAAAAAACTCATTTCATATAACTCCTTCTTCAGAGAAATATTGTTCTGAATATGTCTCTCTATTTTTTTGTTTGAAAAAACTAGTCTAATTCATCTTCTCCCCAAAAAGACCTTACTCCCTCAGAAGTTCAAACTCCTAGTTCTTTCCTGTTCTCTCCTCTAACTCTCCTTGAAGATGCTTCTCCTGCAATTCCTATGTGTGGTATGGGAGAAACTGGGGAGTCGGAAACCCCTTAAACTAAAGTCCTGGACTCGGCAGCTATAGAACTCTTTCCTACATGTCCTTCTCAAAATGAAGCTTCCCCATCCTCACCTACTCTTGTACTCTCTCCTTCTCCATGTAAATCTCAAGATGCCTAAAATAACTCAAAGGCACAGTTTGTCGTCAAACCTTCTACAAATTTGAATCCGTCTGAAGTAGATGTCACTTCACAATCAGGCCCCATATCCTCCACCATGTCTGAATGAGTATTTAATGGAAATCTACTAGTAGGGAAAGGGACTGAATCCAACATTTTGCAGTCGGTGATGAATGGGTTGTTCAGTGTTTGACTGATATGAGAGGAGTTTTTCACCCTCCGTTCTTAGAAGTTGAATGCAAATCTCCAGATCCAGTAATAAGTAAGTCTGGCCTATATTTGATCAAACCTCTGAGGCTGGGTTGCCTATTGATTTTGTTTAAGAATATTTTGAGGAAGATGAAGATATTTCTCCTCTCACATGGAAAAGGACGGAACAAAGGGGAGCAAATGCACCAGAAGAACCTACAACACTCAATTCCTAAAAAATTAACATGGAAATCAACTAGGCACACCGGGTGTCTGCGAAACCAACTCTCCAAGAAAGTATTCAGGATGACAACGGTAAAGATGAGATGGGTTCTTCAAAATTACATTACTCGTAGATCTAAAAAGAAACCATTGAGAGATGCCAAGGTGAAAATCAAAGCATGAACCATTTACAATAGAAGGAATAGGAAACATGTTGTTTTTGAAGATAATGATATTGAGAGAAGATCTTTTCGATGCGTCTAGAGAGCCAGAAATGAGTGCGACTGAGTCTGAGGACATTGTAATGGTAGTCACCGAAAGAAGAAAAGAGGTAGAAAGAAAGGTTTTCAAAGCAACTAAAATTAGAGCAAGAAATGCAACCACGGGTAGAAAACAAGTCAAAAGGGTTTCTATTTTTTTTTTAAAATAAACAAAAGTCAAAGGGTGTAGAGGGACCGCGTCTACTGTCAAGAAGGGAACAAGAACTCACAAGAGAAGAATGAATTGAAGAAATTCAAACCCAAAAGGTGTTTAATGAAAGAGTTTTTTTATCCAGAGATACTAGATAAACTAGGTAAGCACAACTACGTGGTTGATTTTGAAACATTTCAGTAGTGGGGGCATTTATTTCAGTGGTCTGTTCCTTAGTGACATGATCCATAAGTTCATGAATTCTATTGGAAGATTGAACTGCTCAAAGATGGGAGTATTGTGACATGGATGCACGAGGTAAAGATTCATTTGAGTGAGGATACTCTGAGCATCATCCTGGATATTCCGTGCAAAGAGATTAGGTCAATAGAAAGATGTGCGCCATTAGATTAGTATATTCAAAATGCAGACAAATTTGAAGGTCTTAATTGTTCTGGGGTTCCCAAGAAATATCCGAATGGGGATCACCAACTATACTTTGAATTTGTCAACACAGTATTGCTACCTTGCACTTAGAAAAGAATAGTTGCAACATTAGAAGACCTTTTCTCTTATGGAAATCTTGAAAAATATGATTCCATTAACCTTCCCGGTATCATGTTGGAACACATGCACAGGATCATAACAGTCAAGGATAGAAAACATGGAATGACTTATGGGTACTTGCTGAACAAAGTGTTCAACCATTTTAACGTGCCTCTTGGAAAAGGAGTCTCATGAAACATTAAGAAGGCTTTCTCAATGACTACACTTATTGAGTGCAAGTGCATGGAAGGAAAGGTGAAATCCAATTCTCGGGTTTTAAAACTTATAAAAAACCAAGAGCTACTGAAACGACAGATGATGATCTCACCAGCATCCTAGAAGCAAAGGAATTGGAAATCACTCGACTTAGGCCGTGCTTCAAAAGGAAATATCTGAGGGACCTTGTTCTAGTAATGATGTATAGGGTGAAATGGACAAACTTTGAGCACAGAATGTCGAATGCCTCGTTGAATAAGGAAGTTAAGTCATTTACCAAACAATTATTGCAGGCTCACCCTGAGGCTATAAACCATATGAATATTCTCATGCAGTCTTTTCCACCAACCCCTCTATCCTAAATATCCTCCAAGTGTTAATCCTTTTAACTCTTCTTTTCCCATCGCATTGTGATCTTTGTTTTGTAATGATCTTAACAGATAGTTTGGATTGATACTTATCCTGTTTTAATTCTAATTCCCTGTTATGTTATGCTTTTTCTTCCCTATTTGCCTACTTACTCATCTTTTGTGTCGTCGGATGGCACTGAATTTTTTATGTATTTTCCTAAGATATTATAAAATTGTACTGCTATAACTTTTTTATGATGTCAAAAGGGGGAATTCTTTGTACTCTGTAATGAGGGACAAGGGAAAATTGGTGATAGGGAAAATGGTGTAGTAATGGTGACAGGGTGATGAATGAGTTGTTCAGTGTTTTTATTATTTTAACAAATTCTAGGACCGGGACCTGGTCCCAAGGTTGAATGTCTTTGTTGTGGCCTAACTGGTAAACAACTGTAAAGTTGTTTCATCTGCGGGTGGGTGAGCACAGAAAATGAGATTATTGTACTCCACCAATCAAAGAACACTAGGTTATTTTGTCTATAGGACAATATATCCTCACTTGACATCAAATAACCTAGACAAGACAGTCAAGCGCCAACACAAAAGTTGGATCTTGTCTTTTAAGAACACAAGTTTATTCAAAAACTTCTGAGGAACCTAATAGAGGTATTATCTGTAGCTTTTGTGTATTGTATTACTTGTGTACGATCTATTGTATACGATATGTTTATAAATTATAAAGAAACCAATCATGTTTTCATCATGCAGTGACATTTGAGCTTTGTTATAGTTAATTGGGGTTGTGATGATTATAATCTATATGAATTATTTTTGTTAATATAGTGGGCAATAGAGGTATTGCTTTGGTACATTCTATAATAGTTTTATTACAGGTGGTATGATTAAGAGTTTAATCCGTGCATTAGCATTTGTAATATGTAATCACTTTTTGCTTGTAAATAGTGAAAGCAGTAAAAAAATTATTGTGTGACATGTCATGGTTTTTCTCCCTTGAGAAAGGAGGTTTCCACGTAAAACTCCTTGTTGTTCTTATTTCACAGTTTAGTACTTCTTTACTACTACTTGATTCGTTATCTACCTGGTCCCTTACTGCGTGGAGGACAAGCACATCTCATCACATAGATAAGTCAAATATTACCCCATAATTGTACTATATGTTGTTTATATTAGAATAACTGATAAAATAAAATTATGGTACAGTTTCAAGAAAAGTACATGATATAGACATTCAACTGCTTAAACTAATTATAGACGACAGTTGTATACTATGTCTATAATCGTGTACACCTAGTCATTGACTATCCACATAATTATCTTTTTCAAATTCTGATAGTGCGAGTTAGCATTCAAGGGACAACCTAGACAATACTAAAGTTAAAATTGATCATGCGAGACTAATGTTTTTTTTTCATAATGGTTCAAATCATAATCGATACAAAAAAGAATGCTGAGTGCACTAAGCTCTCTCACTATACACATAATCCGAGGAAAGGACGGACAATGGATTGAGCTTATGCTTTTCAAGTCATAGGATGACAACTCTTATTGTTACGCTAAGGCTCCCTTCAATCAATACAAAAAAATAACAATGTGTTCTATAAATGAAAGAAAAGTAATTAAATAGAACTGTAAAGAGAAAGAGTTGAAAAAAATAGCCCATATATCATTAGAAACAAAATCAAGTTTCTAATGAGTCTGTAATGCTTTTGTAAAGTTCATACTATAATGACTCTGAATATTAGTATAATAAGCTATATCCCATCGCCAACATTGTAATCAAAATTTCCCCATAATCTCATAGACAAGAATGTTTCTCGTTCAACAGACTATGCCATCTCAGGATTATCTCCATCCAGTATTCTAACAGTAGTGAAATCATCCTTTAATGTTATGATCTTTCCCGTCATATCATTTTCGAGGATATTCAAATTAGGGATCAAATCCATGATGTGATTGTGTAATTCATTTGAGTGTGGATATGTAAATACCCATTGTTGAACTAGAAATTATACAAGTCTCTTAAAATAGCCAAATCCTAATCTTTGTCGTGACAGACTAATTCAGTATCAGCCTTGGGTGGTGACTTTTGAGTTTGATCTTCTTTAGTTATGTATGATGGTTCTCCTCACTTGAAATTGGAAAAAATTGGTGTGTTGGCTACCAATGATTTTTTTTTCCTTTTTTAGCATCTTCTTGTTTCTTTCTCATCTTCTTCTTTTTTCGTCATATTCTCAGTCCTCTTGGCCTACATTTTGTTCTGATTCTTCGAATGGTTTTTCCCTTTATAAACAATTTTTTTCTTTCTTCTCTACCTCTTTTTCGCTATTTTATCCATCCTCTTTGCCTTAATTTTGTTCATAATTTATACGATTGAAATTATCTTATCCTCCTGCATTCTCCCTGTTTTCTTCGTGTTTGTGCCTTTCGCCTTCATCTTCAGCTGTTGAACATTGTGGCAATTCCTCTGTTTATCCTCGTTTTCTACTTCTTATGTTTCTTCCTCTATTTTTTGCTTCTGTTTCTTCATTATTATCTTCTTCTCCGTTGTTGTTTTCTTGATTTCTACCCTCTGTTTCTTTCTTCTCTTCTTATATTTCTTCATTTTCTGCGTCCTCTTTGCCTTCCTATTGTTCTGATTCTTCCTCTCCTTTGTTGTCTTCTTGATTTCAACTATCACGTACTTCAGATTCTTGATTTCCATTCTGATCATTAACCTTAGTTTTCCCTTCTTCATGAATTCTAGGTAATTTATTCACATCAGAAATGTCACGCCACGAACCTACACCCTGGGCGGGACTGGCACTCGAGAACCATTGCTGGCCCCAAGCGAATCCTTGGCCTGGCTTACTTACTCAGTGGAAGACTTTAAGCATTAAGAAAAGAACTCAAATGGAAGATAATTCAACTGTCTCATACTAAACACATAATGTTTTAGAAATAAACATTTAACTTAGCCAAAATGGCAACACAAATCTGAATATAATCCAATAACAAAGTAAAGACAAATGAACTAACTGATTGTCTATCTATGAAGCCTCTAATAACTGAGATGGATATCTGTACAAGACCCACGACATCCTAATGAACTAAATATTAAAAAGAAATAAAAAGGGATCCTCCGGAAACAAGGAGGCTCACGAACAAACTCTGGAGCTCAACTAGAATCAACAATGCGCTGGATGTTGATCATGATTACCTGTGTCTGTATCATTAAAAGATGCAGGACAAATGGCATCAGTACATTGAATGTACGAGTATGCGAGGGGAATTCTAGAACAAGACATAAGCTTGAAAGGAACATAAGAACTTACCTGGCTCAACGCAACTCAACTTAACTGAACTCATTTCAATATAAAGCAATAACATAAATGCAATATAAATAAAATCTTTTAAAATAGTATAAATGACCTTAGTTCGTTAAAGAAAATGCAATAACAAACTCAACTTCACTCATATAATAAAGTAATATAGTTTCTGTGGGAATTTCTCTAACCGACAACCACCACTATGAGCCTAAGTGGTGATACATTGTCTTGCCCACGCTGCCAGAACTGTCCTATATTTTGCCGTCATATAGAACGCCTTAACTAAGAAGATACACTAGTCTATGCTAAAAAGAACTAAGGAATCATCTAATGAGTATGACCCTTTTGGAATGACTTCAAAAATTGTGCAGTAAATTGCACACCTCTGTCTGAAATAATGTAGATCGGAACCCCATGAAGCTTCACCACTTCTTGAAGATAGAACTTAGCATAATCCTCTGTTGTATAGGTAGTATTTACCGAAAAAAAGTGGGCTGATATGGTCATGCGATCCAGAATCACCCAAATATAATCATGTTGCCTGCGAGACCTTGGTAAACCTGTGATGAAATCCATATTAATCATCTCCCATTTCCATTCCGTAAGTACTATATTCTGAGCCAAACCACCGGTCCTTTGATGCTCTACTTTAACCTGTGGGCAATTTGGACACTTAGCAGCAAACTCTGCGATGCCCTTCTTCAAACTACTCCACCAATAAACCTCTCTCAAATCACGATACATCTTTGTGGAACCCCGTATATGGAATATCTGGATCTATGAGCTTCCTCCATGATCCTCTCTTGGAGTTCATCCACCCTTAGTACACACAACCTACCTTGATACATCAATACGCCATCTCCCCCTTGTTCAAAAGTCAATACTTTTTGCTTATGAACATTTTCCTTTAATTCAAGCAAAATAGGATCTTGGTCTTTCTTTTCTTTTACTTCTGACACTAACAAAGATTCAGCCCCATTCATCACCACTACTCCTCCTTCTATGGAATCCATTAATCGGACTTCTAAGCGTGCAAGTCTGTGCACATCCTCTGCTAGTTCTTTCTCATCTTTCTCAAAGTGGGATGTAATTCCCATGGACAACCTACTCAAGGTATCAGCTACAACATTAGCCTCACCTGGATGGCAAAGAATACTTATGTCATAATCCTTCAGTAATTCTAACCACCTCCTTTGTCTGAGATTAGGCTCTTTCTAAGTAAACACATTCTGAAGACTCCTGTGATTAGTGAATACATCTACATGAACACCATACAAATAATGACGCCATAAATTCAAAGCAAACACTACAACAACCAACTCTAAGTCATGGGTTGGGTAATTCTTCTCATGAAATTTCAACTGTTTGGAGGCATAAGCTATAACGTTACCATTCTGCAATAATACGCAACCCAAACAAACTCTAGATGAATCGCAATACACCACAAAACCTTGAGTACCTTCTGGTAAGGTCAAAACTGGGGCACTAGTCAACCTCTTTTTCAATTCCTGAAAGTTTTTCTCACAAGCTTCAGACCATTGAAACTTCACTATTTTTTTAGTCAACTTGGTCAAAGGAGACGAAATGGATGAGAACCCCTCTACGAACCTTCTATAATAGCCAGCCAAACCCAATAAACTCCTAATATCTGTTGGAGATGTGGGTCTAGGCCAATTTTGCACTGCCTCTATTTTCTGTGTATCAACATTACTTCCCTCTCTAGACACAATGTGGCCTAACAATACCACAAACTCAAGCCAAAACTCACATTAGAGATCTTGGCAAATAACTCTCTATCTTTTAGAGTTTGGAGAACTATTCTAAGATGACTAGAATGATCTTCTTCATTCTTTGATTAGATTAGTACATCATCAATGAAGACGATAACAAATATATCTAAATAAGGTTTGAATACTCTATTCATAAGGTTCATGAATGGTGCAAGCGCATTGGTCAAACCAAAGGACATGACCAGAAACTCATAATGACCATAATGAGTTCTGAAAGTTGTCTTTGGAATATTACATTCCCTTACTCTTAACTGATGGTAGTCAGATCTTAGGTCTATCTTAGATAAACAGGTAGCACCCAGATGTTGATCGAAGAGATCATCAATTATTGGAAGAGGATACTTATTCTTTATGGTAACATTGTTCAACTAACAATAATCTATACACATTCTAAGGGAACCATCCTTCTTCCTCACAAACAAGACCAGAGCACCCCAAGGTAAGACCCTCGGTCGAATAAAACCCTTCTCTAGGAGATCTTTCAAATGCTCATTCAACTCTTTTAACTCTGTTGGAGCAATTCTATATGGTGGAATAGATATAGGACGAGTATTTGGAAGAATGTCTATACCGAAGTCTATTTCTCTCTCAGGAGGGACTCTAGGTAGATCATCAGGAAAGACTTCTGGAAACTCTCTTACTACTGAACTGACTGAATAGGAAGTATCTCAACACTAGAGTCATTCACTCAGACTAAGTGATAGACACACCCCTTGGAAACTAACTTTCTTGCCTTAAGGTACGAAATAAAATGACCCTTAAGCACTGTTGAACTACTTTTCCACTCTAAGACTGGCTCATTAGGGATTTGGAACTAAACAACTCGAGTTCTACAATCAAGATGCATTATAGGCATGAAGCCAGTCCATACCTAGAATGACATCAAAATCTACCATGTCTAACTCAATTAAATCAACCATGGTGTTTTTTTGATTAATGGAAATGACACAATCACGATAACCTCGCTCAGTTAGCATAGACTCCCCAACAGGTGTGGAAACACAAAAGGGTTCACAGAGTTTCTCAGGAAGAACATCAAACTTATTTGCAACATAAGGAGTTAAGAAATATAAACTTGATCCTGGGTCTACCAAAGCATAAACATAAAGAGTAAAGACTTTAATCATACCAGTGACAACATCTAGAGAGTTCTCTTGCTCTTGGCGACTAGTAATCGCATAAGGCGGTGTGCTCCCCCACCAGTACCGGAAGTAGCTCATCTAGGTGCAGCCCTGTCTGGTGGAGCAACTAATGAAAATTGGGCTCTATTGCCCTGATTCCCACTACCTTGCCGGTTCTTAGGGGACAATTTCATGAAGTGACCTTCCTGTCCACACTTGAAACAACCTGTGGAGCCATCGTAATATTTACCTGAGTGGGTTCTACCAAACATAGCCTATGCAGGAGTCTCATTACCTCCTTGTGTAACACAACCTTGAGACTATGTAGGTCTAGCTCTGCAGTTCTGACTATTGTACTCACTTTTGTTCTTGGTGCAGGTGCACTAGTAAATGATGGAGCAGGTCCACTCTAGTAATGTTTGAAAGAAGATCGGTTCACATTACTCTTTTTCTATCTGAACTCATTCCCTGATGTCTTAGCCCTCTTATTCTTAAACTCTTTGCTATCCCTCAGCTTGTCCTCCTCAACTTGTTGCACATGGATCATCAGCCTTGCTATGTCCATATCACATATTAGCCTGGCTGCCTTACCTTCCTTACTTTATAGATGAGACAACCCAGCAACAAATAAATTCTTCCTACTCCTCATGTCCGCAACCATCTCCGGAGCATAATGGGAAAGTTGAGTGAACTTCATCCCATACTCATGAACGCTCAAAGAATCGTGCTTAAGTGTGAGAAACTCTCTTATCTTTGCTTCTCTTAGCTCACGTGGAAAGAAGCATCCCATGAAGGCATTCTCAAACATAGCCCAGCTCACAATCGGTTAAGCGCAGGCACGAGTTAGAAAAAAACTTTATAGAGATGAACTATATCGCACAAAATGAGTAAGAAAGAAGTAAGATAATTTCCTAAATGTTGCAGCCTCCTAATTATAGATGTGGTGCACTTCACACCGACAACTAGGACTCTATAGACATGGCTTCATCGACTCCCTAGGACTCTTGAACTATGTGCTCTGATACCAAGTTTGTCACGCCCCGAGCCTACACCCTGGGCGGGACTGGCACACGAGAACCATTGTTGGCCCCAAGTGAACACTTGTCCTAGCTTACTTACTTAGCGGAAGACTTTAAGCATTAAGAAAGAACTCAAATGTAACATAACTCAACTGTGTCAAACTAAACTCATAATGTTTTAGAAATAAAAATTTAACTTAACCAAAATGGCAACTCAAATCTGAACATAAGCCAATAACAAAGTAAAGACAAATGAACTAACTGACTGTCTATCTATGAAGACTCTAATAACTGAGATGGATGTCGGGATAAGACCCACGACATCCTAGTGAACTAAATACTAAAAAGCAATAAAAAGGGATCCTCCAGAAGTAATAAGGCTCACCAACAAACTCTGGAGCTCAACTAGAATTAACGATGCGCTGGATGTTGATCCTGGTTACATGTGTCTGCACAATTAAAACTTGCAGGCCAAATGGAATCAATACATTGAATGTAAGAGTATGCGAAGGGAAATCTAAAACAAGACATAAGCATGAAAGGAACTAAAGAACTTACCTTGCTCAACTCAACTCAAGTTAACTGAACTCAATTCAAAATAAAGCAATAACATAAATGCAATATAAAGAAAATCTTTTAAAAGAGTACAAAACAACTTAGTTCGTTAAAAAAAATGCAATAACAAACTCAACTTTACTCATATAATAAAGTAATATAGTTTCTGTGGGAGTTTCTCTAACCGACAACCACCACTATGAGCCTAAGTGGTGATACAACGTCTTGCCCACACTTCCATAATTGTCCTATACTTTGCCGTCATATAGAACTCCTTAACTAAGTGGATCCACTAGTCTATGCTAAAAAACACTAAGGAATCATCAAAAAAGTATGACCCTTTTCTACCCATGGTGGCTACATGGTTTATGGAGGTTGTGAGTTGTTTGAACTCTCCCCCATATCGGTGCTCAATACTACTCCAAAAATATGATACTAGCTATTATGTTTAAAAAAACATTCTTCTTTCTGTGATTTGAGAAAATTGCTAAAAAATTTAGCTCAAAGGCTATCTTGGAAATCAAAGTTTCCTCTCTTTCTTAATTGTGAAACGACTTACTCTTTGTGAAAACTAGCTCAAAGGCTCTTTGGAAATTAAGGTTTCCTTTTCTTGTTTAAATGTTAAAACATTTTAAATCTTTGGGAATACATAGTCCCCATATACTTTGAAGAAATGAACTTCAACTTTACTCTTTACTCAACTCTGAACTCAAGTCTTATAACAAAGTTAAATCATTTGTAAAAGACTTTTGGAAGACTCTATGAACTTCTCTGGACTTGGCTCTTAACTTTTCTTGAATTGACTCTTAACTAATCCTTGAATTGAATTATGGATTCAAGGATTGAGATTTGTGATATGAAAGATTTCATGATGTTTAGGATTGTTTTTAGATAGTTAAACACGAGAAAAGATCATAAAATCAATGTCTAGAAGAAAATCCACGACGCGGAGATGCATTTAATTATTTGGTCGCGAAATAAATTTTGAGGCAGAACGGTCCTTGCCCACTGCGCGACGTGAAGAAAAATTGTCATTTCTGAGGAACAGGTCAGCGACGCGGACCGGGTACCCAGATTCTGCGGACTTGTTCCTTCTTCGTTTTCTAACCCCAAATCCCCTAAATTTGATTCTTTTGCTCCAAATCTCTTTAGATTCATAAGAATATGCACACAAGAATCTAATCAAACACAACTCTCAAATCAACCTTAAACTCTCAAGAACTCTTCAATCTCATCCCAAATTCAAGAACGAAAGTAAATTCAAGAACACACATCAAGAACATTAAATCATTAATCTTTCAGGACAAATTCATGCTGATTTAAACATGTCTGGCATGTGGGTGAATGAACTCAACGCTGTGTGAACTCACTTACCTTGTAGGGATTAACCCTTGGCGAAATCCACATGAAAATCTCCAAGAACTCGACGAACTATGAACTTTTCTTCTCCTTTCTCCTCCTTTCTCTTTTCTCAAAGCCCTAGCGTATTTTGGTAAAAGTGTAACTTATATAATTCATATTAGACCCTAACTGAATTACCAAAAATGAAATAAAACAATTGGGCAAGGAAAAGACCAAACTACTCTTTAAAAATCCTGATTGGCCTTTCCTTATCCAAATAACTCAACTTCCAATGGGCATATCTCACTCCTACGAACTCGGAATCATGCAAAGTTGGAATAGTTGGAAAGATAATTAAATGATATTTCTTACATATCTGAAAGCACACCTAACTCATCTTGATCTAGGAGTTATGGTCGTGTGAAGTTGACCAAAAACTCAATTTAACATACTTAACACATTTTCCAAATTTTTATATTCTTTCCAAAAATTACTATTCCCAATTATAACTCTTTCTAGTTCTTTCAATTAGCGAGATGTTACAAGAAACAACCTTATTGTATCTTTTTCTTTGTTATATTCTAGGTGTTTTGATAATCCTCACAAATGCAGGGACCTGGGCCCTGGCAGAGTGCTCTTATTCATATTTAAGTGGGGTACAACTGTAAAGTTGTCATGTCAGGTGATAGGTGAAAAGTGCGGTGTACTACACCAATAGGAAGAGCGGACGAGGATGTCTGTTTTAGTGGCTCACAAAATGCAGGGACTCGATTTGTGGCAGAGTTCTCTTATCTAGATTTTAAATGGTATACAGCTGGAAAGCTGTCCTGTCAGAGGTTGGTGTGGCGTCAGCATGCTACACCAATCAAAATGGACAAGTTTGTTTTTCCAATGGTCTATAACTCTTTATGGTTGGCTTATTCAACATGATAAATAAAAAGTCATTCATTCATTCAAAAAGAGTGTGAGCTGGCAGGTCTTCTCAAGAACTCACTAAGAAAACTTTGCAAGGGACCTGGTCCATGCAAGACTGCGTATGTGAAAGGATGACAAGACACTATTAGAAAAGTTGCAACCTCTGATGTGGTACATGCACGTCTTTCCATAGAAGCAGGCTCTCA
Organism: Solanum piurae; assembly: GCA_029582685.1. Lineage (NCBI taxonomy): Eukaryota > Viridiplantae > Streptophyta > Magnoliopsida > Solanales > Solanaceae > Solanum > Solanum piurae. The sequence continues at coordinate 129,818 of JAJOOO010001712.1, forward strand.
GCCAATGGGTGGTCCTAAGGAGTTTGTGTCTTTTTGATATAGTGTCTTCTCCAAAACATAAACTCAAGATTTGGCAAACAAAAACTCACAAACTTAAAAATACAAGGCCATATTCAAGGAAGAACTCAAGCATAAGAACACATACAACAAGGACCTGATCAACTGAAGCAGTGCTTTATGTACCTTCTGTTGTTCTTGATTGTTTGTATTAGTACTTAACTTGTAGGATTCATTTCGCTTGTGTTAGAAACATTTCAAATCTTGATAAGAACATAGTTAGGGGTAACTTTGTGCCTTACTGTAAAAGTCTGTATTAATCTTTGAGGATTAGTGTTGTGTGCAATGTAGGCATTTCTTAGGCTTGTTTAAGTAATAGATGTATTACTTACTGTGAGATTAGGAGGTTAATCTCATTATTGTGGTGTAATCTGTGTTTCTCTTTTGCTCAAGAAGATTAGTGAAAACAGTTTGAAACTCCTGTGTTACAGGTCGTGGTTTTACTCTCTTGATCAAGGAGGTTTCCACATAAAATCTTGTGCCTGTTTTACATTGTGCTATTTTTTTCTGCTCTGTTATTCTGTCGAGGGACCTGGTCCCGTGATTACTGGTGGACTCATACATTCCAACAAGTGGTATCAGAGTCTGGGTTCTCTATCTACTTAGCACCAAGAGAGAGATTCCTGCAAGAAATGACAACATCAGTGAGCGTGCAAAAATCCAGTCTCCCACAAGACTTCCTTGTTTTGATGGTCAGTTCTATAGACATTGGAGGATTCGAATGAGAGACTATCTTATGGCTGAGGACATTGAGGTATGGGACGTCATATGTGCCAACCATGAAGGTTAAAAATTGAGAGATCACAAGAGTCATGCCCAAAACATGATAACAATATAATGACTCCAACAAAAAACTAGTCCAGAAATATCACAAAGCCAAGAAGCTGATGATGAGTGGCATTGGAGTAAACGTATACGATCTGATCTCATTGTGCAAATCACCAAAAGAAATTTGGGATCTGCTGAGAACAACTTATGAGGGCTCTGAGGAAACAAGGAAAACTAAGGTAGATTTCTTTATTACTCAGTTCAAAAGTTTCACCATGAAATAAGATGAACCCGTTCATATATGTGCACCAGATTCTCCACCATTACAGATGAGCTCATGTTCCTTGAAGAGCTAGTCCCCGTGTGCAAGCAAGTCTCCAAGATACTGGAAATTCTTCCCAGATCTTGGACAAATGATTTTGTGACAGGAAATTAGACAAGGGAGCCTGAAGTAGTGACATTGTGTGCACTATTTGAGCATCTTCAAGTTGATGAGATACATAGAAAAGGGAAGGGTCTCATTCTCAAGGGTAAAGATATGAGGGCAGATCTGAATGGTGATGTTGATTAGAAGAGAGATGCAAAAAGGGATGAATCACTTTCTTCCAAGGTGTCACAAAGTGTAACCCCTGAAATAGATGAGAACATGGGCTATTTCACTCAAAGATCTAAAAAATTGTGAGTGAACATGGATGTTTCATGAAGAAAGACAATCATGACAATGCTACAAGTTCTAGCGACGTGTGTTACAAGTGTAATAAAAAAGGTCACTCCATGAGAGATTGTCCTATGCATAAAGCTGACCACAAGGAGGTAAAAGACAAAGAGGGGGAACAGGTCTGTGACAAGACAAGTAGAAAAGAAGCCTTTTTCCAGGCGGTGAACAAGGATTTGGCTGCATGGGAAATTTCCTCAAGTGACTTAGATGATTCTGAACACTCTAATGATGCTTTCATGGCAAAGTTCGACGAGGAAGATGGTGATGAAAAGGTAACTCTATCTTATTTTAAACAAAACTTGAATACCTTTTCTACTAGTAATTTGATAAAGCTAGATGTTGTATTACTTGATCTACTAAGTAAGCTAAGAACTAAGAATGATCTCTTGAACAATAACGTAGACTTCTATCAATATGGAAGAATTTCTTTAGTTGCCCAAATATCTTATATTGAAAGCCAAATGGTTGTTCTAGAAGCTGAAAATCTAAACTAATGGGAAATAAAAAGGGGTTTGACTACTACAGTTTTTAAAGTAAAGAACGAGGTCAACACTATGTAGTTAGAGCTTGAAAATAAGCTACACACTGCTGAAATGAATATAAAATTGGCTTTAGAGAGAAAACTTTTGCTGGAGAGGGACCTAGTCTATGTAAAAGAAGAAATGGAAAGATCCCTTAAATTGACCAATTCCCTCTAAGATTCTTACAAATATAATTGTTCAAGGCAATAACAGTAGAAGAGGGTTGGGGTATGAAAACATAGATTCCACATAAAATCCTCACATCAATAATGTTTTCTGATGCTGATAATTTGTTATGTGTGCATTGTGGTCGATATGGACATCATAAGAAAGACTGTCCAGTTTGGAAAAAATATGAAGGAAGTTTGTCAAACTATTGCAAATAGAGGAATAGATTGAAGAAATGACCTGGTCTTGCTTTTGGTTCCGAGTTGAAGAAAACCAGTCTTCCTCGCTAGACAAAAGATCTTCTTATCACTAAGTTATCTTCTTACTGGGAACTCCGTGTCAAATGGGTTCCCAAGGTTAACAGGTGATTTTCTATGCAAATGAGAGGAGGTAGCATCATTCAGTCTTGGCTTATGAATACTAAAAAACATCCCCTCTCTCAATGCACTTCAAGGTGGAGGTGTCTCTTTTGGTATTTGCAAGAAATGATACAATCTTGGTGTAGGCAGAACATGAAAATCTATGGAACAGACTATTGAGGATGTGTACTATGTCAATAGTTGAAGTACAATCTTTCAAGTGCTTCGCAGATTTGTGATGAATGAAATGAAGTTAAGATTTTTTCAAAAAAATTGTGTTGTCACAAACTTGCTCTCTCAGGTGATGATCTTGACAGAAAAGAGATGCAAGAACATGTATATTGCTGATCTGAACACCGCTCGTAGTAACAGTCTCACTTCCATTTGTGGTCAAGGTGAGAATACTGATCAATGACTCAGGAGACTCAGTAATGTGAGGGCTCCTCTACTTAACAAAATTGTCTCAAGAGACCTGGTCAGTGGTCTGCCCAAAATAAAATTTGCAGATGACAGTTTGTAATGCTTGTGTTAAAGAGAAACATATCAGATCATCCTTTAAGTGGAATAAGCTGGCTTTTAATCTTCTAAACAACTTTCAGGCTTAAGTGATGAATACTACATGTTCTGTGACCAAAATGATTATATTGAGAAGTTTGATCTCAATATTGATTAAAGAATAGTTGTGCTATACTATTTCTCCATCAAGGCTTATCGGGTGTATAAAAATGTGGTCATGTAATTTTTTATGAGTCTGTAAGAATTGAGTAGTTGCAAAAGAAAGAAGATTCTGAGATGGAAGGGCTACTTCATATTCAAAGAGACAGTCTAAATAGTGAGCTTGCTGAAGAATATTCTCTTCATGAGTCCAAAAACAAGGAAGCAAATGTAGTTGATGAACCTGATGAGGGACCCAGTCCTGTACATAGTGCTGAACAAAAATGTAGTTCAAACTGATAATGTGAATTCTGAAGGTGAAAATGAAGAAGCTGAACAAGATCAGTTTGGAAGAAGAAAAGAATGACACTCGCAAGCTGATAGGTTGTCCAAATTCCAGTTCAACAATGGCTTCAGAAGAGTAAAATTAACAAAACCCCCTTTTGAAATCACATGAAAAGGAATTGTTGTTTATTCAAGTACATATTGAAGATGTCATCTTTGAAGCAACCTTTGAGGTGTTGTGTGAAGAGTTTGTTGCACTCATGAATAGTGTGTTGCACTCATGAATAGTGTGTTTTGAAGTGAGCATAATGGAAGAATTAAATTTCTTCTTGGAGCTGTAGATCAAGTAAACCTCTAAAGTTACCCTCAGGTGTCAAGAAAAGTGCATCAATGAGTTGCTAAAATGGCTTAACATACTTGAAGTCAAGACAATGTTAAAGAGGGGTAATCTCATCATGAAGTTTTGCAAAATTGAAGATCAAGTGGCTGACATCTTCACAAAAGCCCTAAGCAAGGACCAGTTTTATACTTTCATAAGAAGTTAGCTACATTGAAGAAGATAGCACAGCGTTCAGGGCAATTGATGTCTGATAAAAAATAGGGACCTAGTTCTATTCTGTTCGTGAGGAGACTTTTCGATTTGGAGGAACATGTGAGGCTGATTATGTTGGGTATCAAGTTGATAGAAAGAGTACCTCAGGATTGGCTTATGTTCCCAGGTGATCTCTAACTCATGGGGAACTAAAAGGCAAGATTCGGTTTCTCTTTCAACAACTGAGGCAGATAATATAGCAAGTACAACTTGATGGGCTCAACTCTTGTGGATCAAGTAGCATTTTGAAGCTAGAAGACCTTGCTAAGATAATCAAACTGATGTTGGTAATACTAAAACCTTCTTGAATGGATCTTGCCTGAAGCAATCAACTCTCTCATGACTATGCAAAAGGAGCATGTATCCTTGCTTTTCAGTTATGTTTGTTTTAGTAAATTTAGTCTCATACCTTCTGTAGGTATACACACATGGGAAAAGGGCTGAAGGAAAAGGGAGGTCAGGGAAGATCTAGGATATCACATTCAAACTATAGAGAGGGACCCGGTCCATTCTCGAAGGTTGGCACTCTTAACATTCCACTTTGAATTATGCATGAGAATCATTGCAATTGCCACATGTCTGTCATTTAGGTATCTGACCGTTGTCCCATCTTTTTAATACCAAAATGACACTTTCTCTTTTATAGTACACCTTTTCACTTCCTTCACACTCTATATTTCTTCTCAAATCCCCCCCCCCAAAATTAGAAATGTTTAAAATCTTGTTTTCTCCTCTCTAAAAAAATGCCTCAAATGGTTAAACCCTTTGCTCTTACTAAAGAATTTTTTGATTAAGATGTTTTTAAGTGTGAAGAGGGACCAGGTCCAACAAACAAAAGGAAGAAGGAGGAAAAGGCGATGCTCAAAAAGGAAGAGGTTGATATTTTATGTACTCAATGCTTTATGAATAAGAGAGTGTCTGATGTTTAAAATAATAAAAAAAAAAAACTGGTTGCCCTGAAGGTTCAACATTGAGGTTAGGCAGCAAAGAATGTGAGTTTCAAAAGAGGCTTATGAAAATACCGGGCTAAGGGATATGCTCTACTAATTTTATTCTTTCAATCCCTTGCCTCTAAGTCATCCCTTTTCTTCCTAACTTTCTGTGTCAATCCCCATTCCTCTTTTTCTATCGAAACTGAATGGGCATTGTTCTGGTTTTCATTCGTAGTCATACTTGCAATGCTTTGATGGCTGATCTTTTACTTATGGATGAAAAATGTCTTGTTTCTACTGACTTGTCTCATTACTTTATGCATTTTTACTCATGCTCAATGTTGCCCAAGTAGCCATGAATTTTCTTGAACTGCATTTTTGTCAACTTGGTTTACTGATTTAACCCTTTTTATGATGTCAAAAGGGGTAAAATATTGTTAAGGTATGAGATCAATGATGTTATGTACTTGAAGAAGACATGGTCATACCGATAGGGGGAATCAATGCTAGCTCTTGAATTGGACATGGTCATGCCGATAGGGGGAAGAAGTTGAACCAGTTTGTCATCATCAAAAAGGGGGAAAATGTTATTTTCATGTTTTGAAGATTTGAGAAACTTCGGGGATGATGAAACTCCAGTTATCTAAAGAGTTCTTGTAGATATGGGGAACTGGTGAATAAGTCTGTTATTATCAAAAAGGGGAAAATGTTCTTTTGGAGTTAATGTTAAGTTTTAATGATTTAACAAACATAGAGATCTAACAAGGAACCAGATCCTTCTTATTGGGACTGATGACAGTGAGATGACTGAACAAACTCAATGTGAGGAATATTTGTGTGTCATCATTAAAAAGGGGGAAAATGTTATATTCTAGGTGTTTTGATGATCCTCACAAATGCAGGGACCTGGTCCTTGGCAGAGTGCTCTCGTCCAGATTCAAGTAGGGTACAACTGTAAAGTTGTTATGTCACGTGGTAGGAGAAACGTGCGGTGTACTGCACCAATAGGAAGAGCAAACGAGACTGTCATTTTCAGTGGCTCACAAAATGTAGGGACCCGGTACCTGGCAGAGTTCTCTCATCTAGATTTTAAATGGTATACATCTAGAAAAGTGTCCTATTAGAGGTTGGTGAGGCGTCAACGTACTACACCAATCAGAATGGACAAGGTTGTTTGTCCAACGGTCAATAACTCGTTATGGTTAACTTAGTCAACATGACAAAAAACAAATTAATTCATTCATTCAAAGGAGAGTGAGTTGACAAGTTTTCTCAAGAACTTACTAAGAAAAGTTTGCACACGACCTTATCCCTGCAGGACTGCGTATATGAAAGGATGACAAGATAGCTGTCAGAAAATCTGCCACCTCTAATGTGGTAGGTGCACATCTTTCCAGAGAAACATGCTCTCAGCCAATGGGCGGTCCCAAGGAGTTTGTGTCTTTTTGATATAGTCCCTTCTCCAAAACACAAACTCAAGATTTGGAAAAAAAAACCTCACAAACTTAAAAAGACAAGGCCATCTTCAATGAAGAACTCAAACACAAGAACACATACAACAAGACGCTGATCAACTGATGGAGTGCTCTCCGTACCTGTTACTACTCTTGATTTTTTGTATTGGTGCTTAACTTGTAGGATTCATTTCTCTTGTGTTAGGAACGTTTCAAATATTGTGAAACTCTTGGTAAGAACATAGTTAGGGGTAACTTTGCGTCTTAATGTAAAAGTTTTTATTAATATTTTCGGATTAGTGTAGTGGGCAATGCTGGCATTGCTTATGCTCATTAAGTAATAATTGTATTACTTTGTGTGATATTAGGAGGTTAATCTCATTGTTGTGGTGTAAACTGTGTTGCTCTTTTTCTTGAGAAAATTAGTGGAAACAGTTTGAAAGTCTTGTGTTAGAGGTCAGGGTTTTACTCCCTTGAGCAAGGATATTTCCACATAAAACTTTTGTGCCTGTTTTACATTGGGTTATTTATTTTTTGCACTGTTATTCTGTCGAGAGATCTGGACCAATGATCACTGGTGGAGGCATACATTCCAACATTCTTCTTCATTTGTACGTAATCTCTTATGTTGATTCAACAATTCAGAGCTAACAACTTTCTCTTCTTCTTCTTCTTCTTACCCTCCTCCTCCTCCTTCTTCTTCTTCTTCTTCTTATTCCTCTTCTTCCTCCTTGATAATTTCACTAAATGATTCATGACATAGTAGCTCCGTTTCAAGAATATCAATAGCGGCCTATGGAGGAGGAGGATGATCAAGAATTGGAGATGGGGAAAATAAAATTCCTTCATTTTCAGGAACTGCTTCTCCTTCAGCCAACATTATTTTTTTCAGAGAGAAAAAACAGAAAGAAAAAAGAAGTAGAAATTTTACACTTCTTTTTGAATACGAAGTGACTTACAACATCTATATATATGATTGGATCATAGTGAGAATAATATACTATCATATAACAATACTGTACTATATATGTTTTTCTATTAAACTTGGGTCATGTCCATTTATTAAAACTCAAAAAAAAAATCCAACAAATATACAAAACTTGGGTCCAAAAGTGACCCAATCCCAAACACAAAATAGGAATAGCAAGACCAAACCAAACAAAACTCCATAAGGAAACTAAAACCAACCGGCTGTCTTCATCTTCTTCATCCATACGCTAAGGGCATCGATGGTGTATCCTGAAGAACTGAAGCACATCATCACTGGAAACAACTCCTGGGAGACTTTGACCTTGATATAACCGTTGTATCTATAAAGATCCAAGAATGGATTGCTCACCTCCACATCAAACTCTCACTGATGTCATAATTCAAAATCCATTGAAGACTTCTTCTACCCGCATATTGTCGACCTATGTCTGGGTTATAAGCAAAGCTAAAGGGTGCCAAAACATTAGTGACGGAACATTGTCAAGATGAGTTTCGTGCCTTTACTTCCTTTGTGCAATTTGGTACTCAGTCTTTTGATTAGTATCCTCAACAGGTTGAACCCCATAAGGATTAATACCATTGTTTAAGTTGACACATCCCACACCATGTAACAAAAATTTTTACCGCTTGGAGATTAATGGTAGTGTCAAATATCCCCTTACTCATACTGTTGTAACTATTTTCTCATAATAAACCTTTTGTAATGTCCTATGCTTATCAGTTGTAGCTTTTATTTTGCACTTTTATAATCCTCAAGTTAGGTATATTTTCTTTCTCTAGTTGAAATATTGTCCTAGCCCTCTGTGATAGATCCTGAACATAATGATATTGTACTCGCTCAATTCCTGCAAAATGAACAAATCATTTAGTAAATAAATAAGCAAGGTTGTTTCCTTATTTGAGGTGTGAACCACTTCCATTCCATGATTCTTATCACTTGCTTAATGGGTTTGACTTCCCAAGCTATCTGTCATGGAACCTCCCACACTCCATTTAGTACTTTCTAGGCTAACACAGAATCAATCTCAATAATCAAAGGAACCAAGGTCTCCTGAATACAGTAATATAAACCCTCCTTAATTTCTCAGCCTCCAAAATTAAATCTTTTGTAATCCTTTTAGATTCTGCATACACCACATTCCCCTCCTCATTTTGATACAAAAAGCTATAACTCTAACTCTTGTCTTATACTCAAATGAAACACCAATATTGCACTTATAAACCCCTGTAGAAGGGTGAATCCATATCACAATTTTAGTCTTTATCAGTGGTAAATACCCTTCAAGGAAGTAGACAATTGTGTGCCAAGTTTTAGGAATATTTCTTAACCATGGATATCTAAACTTTGTGAACAAATAAATGTTCTTCTGAATCTCAAAGAGCATTGAATTTTTAGCCATGTTTCTACCATGTTTAGTCACATTCCTCCTTTTCCAAATTTTCTAAATTATAAAAGCAGGGTTTGCTTTAAAAAGTAGCATCACTTTAGGAACTCCATCATTCTTCCACCAATCCTGTATTATCTGACTGAGTGGAACAATTGGAAAATTAAGTCCTACACCATTCCTTAAGTAATTCCACACAGATTGAGAAATTGGACGGTTAACAAAAAGATGAGCAAAGGTTTATGGGCATTATTGTTACAACAACAACGTTCAACATGATCCACAATCCTTCCTCTAATCAACACCTCCCTTATAGGACTTATTCTAAACCATAATATCCACATAAAAGAGGAAATCTTGAAAGGCAAGCCCTTCTCCAAATTTTTTGAGATATTGTCAATAGGGTCTCTTCAACTTTTTGCATTACTCCCAAGCGGAGATTACTTTAAACTTCCCATCACTTATTGGCATCCACCAGGCTTTGTCCCTACCTTCAGTAATAGTAATGTTTCTATGAAATTGAAAAATGTGATTACAAATATCATTGTTGAAATTAGTAATTAATACATTAGTCTTCCATCCATTTTCATTAAATAATTCTTGAGCAGATTCTAGCTGACTCTTATCCTATCAAATATACATCAAATAATGTAAGGCTCCTAGTTGTGTCCAGTTTCCATACCACACACTAGTATGCCATTCTCTAAGTTCCCACCATATTTCTTGATAAAAAATATCCCTAGCTTTTAGCATAGCTTTCAAAATTTCAGAACCTCCTTTCCATTCAATTACTTGTGACCTATGTCTTTTACAATACTAGTTCCACATGTAATTGGACCAAGGAGTATTTGTTGTTCTGAACATCTACCATAACTTTTCAAACTAGACTTTAGACACATCAAATAGTGATATAAATCCTAATCCTCCCTCATTCTTAGGCAAAAAAATAACACTTCAAGCTAACTAGTGAGTAGCTCTTCCCCCGTCCTTAGAACTCCATAAGAATTTTACAAAATTTTTTTGAATGTCATCAATAACACATTTGGGAGGACTAAGAGAAGATATTATATAGACATGAATACTCTATATTACATGACTAATGAGTACTTATTTGCCTCCAAAAGATAAAAGCTTCCCTTTCCACAAATGCAGCTTGTTCTAAATCTTCTTAATAAGCTCTTTAAAATGTGCTTTATTCTTATTTGAATGGCTTATAGGACACCCACATAAGGTAATGCGAAAATCCCTATGTAGAAACCTATTATTTATTCAAAAGTTTGACTAGAAGAGTGAGAAGCTTTGTTGAAAAAATAAAAGAAACACTTCTCCTTATTTATAAGCTAGACAGGTTGTTGTTCATACATTTTTAGTACGATCATTATCATTTGAAGAATTTTTCAATTAGTAGAAGCAAAGATAATTGTTCATCTACATAGGCAAGATGATTCAACTGATCACTCCACTTAGGAATACCATAACCCCTATACCCATCCTCTAGAAACAAATTATTCAAAGCTCTGGATCGCACCTCACCAGACAATATAAATAAAGTATGAGATAGGGGATCTCCTTGCTTTATCCCCGTTGAAGAATTGAGAAACCACACATTTACCCATTAATTAGCATAGAGTACCAATTGTTTTTAGTAAGTCTCCAGATCATGTCTAGCGTAATAGAGCTAAAGCTCATTCTCTCTACAACTTTGATAAAATAATCTCCAATCAACCCTATCATATGCCTTGGCCATGTCAAATTTGATAATCACATAGTCTTGTTTTTCCCTCAATCGGATGTTAGCAATAATTTCCTGAGTCAACAATACATTTTCAGTAATATTCCTCCCCTGAATAAACCCAGATTGATTGTGGGATATCAATCTAAGGAGAAATGCCTTCAATCTATCATGTATCAATCTAGAAATGATTTTGTTTACAAAATTGTTTCGACTAATAGTTCTAAGATCAGAAAAGGATTGAATCATATCCTTTTTGTGTAATAGAACTAGATTAGTATGAGTGATTGATTTTGGTAGTGTAGCTCTTTGGAAATATGCTAACACAACTTTTATAACATCAAACCCAACAATATCCCTACAATGTTGATAAAACATACAGAAAAAACATATGGCCCTCATGAACTTTCAGCATTAAACTCAAACACCACTCTTTTGATCTCTGCTTCATAGGTATCTTAGTCGCTTCTTAATTTACTTCATGGGAAATTACAAGATTAATATATTGTAATAAATAGGAGTCTGTAGTACTTTCCCCACTAGTGAATTATTTTGTAAAAAAAAACAATTCATTTTTCAGTAATTTCAGTTTCAAACTCAGTCCATGTTCCATCTGATTTGGTAATTCGTTTCAAAGCTAACCTCCTTCTTCTTCTTCCTGTGAACAAGCAGTAAAAAATTAGTATTCCTATCCCCTTCTTCAAACAACTACTTCCTTTATTTTTTTCTCCAAAATTCTTCCTTAAAGTGTAAATAATTCTTTAATTCTGCCTGAGCCTATTGAAGGATACCTCTATGTGAAGGTGATGGATGATCTAAAATACTTGTGCCTTTAGTTTTACTATCTCCTTTATAATGGACAGTTGTTTGAATGTATCCTAAAACTTCTCCTTGCTCCACTTAGTTAAATCCTTCTTAGTTCTCTTCTGCTTCTGTTTAAACTGCACAAACATATCTTCTTACTTATGTAGGTAAACTGGTAAGCCACTGAGGAAATATCTTTGAATTATCTTGCCAACGCCGCTGAGTTTGCGCGATATCGAGTTTGTATGAGTGAGATATGCCCATTTGAAGTTGGGTTGTCTAGATAAGGAAAGTAAAAATTGGATTTTAGAAGGGTATTATGGTCTTTTCACTAGCCAATTAAAATATTTCTCTTTTGGTAATTACTTAGGGGTCTAAAATGAATTTTGTCAGTTTACACACTCAAAGATTTCACGCTAGGGCTTTTAGAGAAAGAATGCAAGAGGAGAAAAAAGGAGAAAGAGCCAAAGTTCATCGCTTTTGAGGTTTTTGCTTGAGGATTTCTCCAAGGGTTGATCCTTACGAGGTATGTGAGATCACATAGTATTTGGTTAGTTCACCCACACGCCAATCATGATTTGATTTAGCGTATTTATGTTCTTCAAAGAAGAGTTTATGACTTCTTGATGGATATTGTGAAAGTTTCGTTTGAATCTTGATTGTGGAAGCTTTGAAAAGTTCTTGAGTTAGTTTCATGAAATTAGATGTTTTGTTTAGTAGATTCTTGCATATTTTTATTATGTAGTCGAATCTAAGTGTTTGGGGAAAGAACCAAGTGAATCTAGAGGGTTTAGAGTTGAAAAATGAGCAAGAAAAATTGGGGATTTTCTGGGGCCCAGAGGCGCCGTGCCAGCCAGTGCACCACAACTTTAGTTCTGAAGTTTTGTCCCAAGCGCCCCGCACCATTCAGAGCGCCAGGGACACCAGGTCTTCTACTTTTTCCCAATTCTTTCAGAACTATCTCCCTTGAAACGTACCTAAGTTTTCTAGTTGATTTTTATACTCTAAGGTACGTCTAAACAACATGAAATCATCCATAATACGAGATCATGAGCCTTGAATCCATAATTCAATTCAAGGAAAGTTAAGAATCAAGTCAAGAGAAGTTCATAGAATTTTCTAAAATTCTTTTACAAACGTTTTCACTTTGTTTTAAGACTTGAGTTTTAAGTTACGCAAAGAGTAAAGATTGAAGTTCATTTCTTTAAAAGAGTATGTCAGGACTATGTATTCCCAAAGAGTAAAAATGTTTTCACATTTAAACAAGAGAGAAAATTTTGATTTTGAAAAGAACCGTTGAGCTAGTTTTTCAGTAAAGAGTAAATGTTTTCACAATTAAGCAAGAGAGGAAACTTTGATTTCCAAGAAGAGCCTTTGAGCTATGTTTTGAGCAATTATCTCAAACGAAAGAAAGAAGTTATGTTTTTAAACATAAGAGGTAGTATTATATTTTTGGAGTAGTATTGAGCACTGATATGGGGGAGAGTTCAGACAACTCCCATCCCCCATAAACCAGATAGCCACTATGGGTAGAAAGGGGTCATACTTTTTAGATGATTCCTTAGTGCTTTTTAGCATAGACTAGTGGATCCACTTAGTAGTCAGGTTATATACCCTCGACAATGTATAGGACGTCCCTGGAAGCGTGAGGCAAAATGTTGTATCATCACAACAGCTCTTCCGTGATGGTTTTCGGTTAGAGAAACTCCCCTAGAAGTATTTTGTATTCTTATATACACAGTTGTAAATTGTATTTTATATACATATTCTAGAGTTTATATTGTATCCCTGCATACATTCAGAGTTACTATGGTATTTCTAAATACACAGTGTTGTGATTCATGTTTTAAATGCTTTTCTTTATAATGCTTTATATTGAAATGAGTTAAGTTCAATTGAGTTGAGTTGAGACCATGTTTGTTCTTTCAGTTTCTTTCAAGCTTATATCTTGTTTCAATATTCCCCTCGCATGCTCGTAAATTCAATGTACTGATCATATTTTGGTCTGCATCTTTTTATAATGCAGATACAGGTAATCAGGATCAATATCCAGCGCTTCGTTGATCCATTTGAGCATTCAGAGTCTTGTGGTAAGCCTCCTTGCTTTTTGGAGGACCCCTATTTACATAGCTTTACTAGTTTGCAGTGGTTAGGATGATCGGGGGTCTTGTGCCGACATCCCTCCCAGTTTTAGAGGCTTCATAGATAGATAGTTAGTTAATTCATTTGTCACTATTTTGTTATTGGCTTCTATTTTGAGACTTGAGTTGCCATCTTGGCTAGTTGAAAGTTTCTTCCAAAGACATTCTAAGTTATTTCATGAGTTCATCATTTGAGATCATATTATTTTGTTTAAGTCTTTTGCTGAGTAAGTAAGCCAGGCCAAGGGTTCACTTAAAGCCTGTAATGGTTCTCGAGTGTATGTATCACCCATGGTGTAGGCTCGGGGCATGACACACTAGGTATCAGAGCACAGAGTTCAAGAGTCCTATATAGTCTATGAAGCCATGTAAGTAAAGTCCTACTTATCAGTGTGAAGCACACCACATCTATAATTAGGAGGCTGCGACATTTAGGAATTTTATAACTTCTTTCATACTTATTTCGTGCGATAGATCTTGATTTAATATATCTCCTAATTCGTAGTCATCAAATATTTTTTCCCATATAGTTCTTCTTAATTCAATTATTTCTATATCTTTAAGTATATATAAGATTAAAGTCTTATAACTTTTTATCGTTTCATCATGCATATACGTTGT